>QGML01000024.1:0-38347 GCA_007825375.1 Lachnellula willkommii | reverse complement strand
GGCGAGTAGCGTGCGGTCGTGTCTTAGTTGCCACGCCTGCCATGTCATTATCACCCCATTTCAAGCTTTGTGCTCCTTTTTCTTCATCACTTTTGACTCTTCGAATACGACCAGAGGCGGGACAACTGGATCTGATTGAATCGAAATAGTTCCTGACTAGTAACCTCCATGCAGCACCACGACTCGTGGTCCACGAGGCGCTGTGATCCTCGGTTCCTAAACAGGAAAGAATTAGAGGGCTAAATCTTGCATATGCAATGAAACATCAAGGGGAGGAGGGGAGGAAAAGAATCCCAGAAAAAGAAGATATTTAAAGGAAATAATAAGCTAGGTCGTAGATACGTTGAAGCTGAGACACACCTCCGATGACGGCTGTGCATAAAAATTATGGCGTGGTGGCGTTACTGGAAGATGCTGGCCGGGCGTGGGTCGCGTAACAATCATAGATCGTCTGCGGGATAGCCTTTGTGATGAAACCCATCGCTTAATCCACTGTCCACTCCATAACACCGGAGGAGTGGCGCGCACAGCTTCGGGGTTTAGATGATACAGTAGCTGTGGCCTATTTTGCCATCATAGCAGGGGGGCTCCATCATCACATCAACTCCCAATGCTATTCCTCGAAAATCTCAAGTATACGAGCGATAATTTGATTAATTCTTTCTATATTTGAAACAAAGAGAGGTTACAGTGAAGCGTCATTTAAACTTTCTGAGCGCCTTGCAATTTTTAAACGATAGAAAGGTTGGTGTATTTTGTACATACCATGAACTTCAAGGGAAATCAGCATTGCGCTACGCAAGTAGGTTCTGTCGTTAATGATTTCATCGACAAGCAATGTCGTCCTGTAAAAGGTAATGCTGTTTACTCCGCCAGAGTTGCTCGCTCATCAAAGTCGTCTTGGCTAGCATAAGAACTGTAGTACAGTTTATGGAATGCTGAGGAGGTGTCCGAAAGTAGTTCGTGAGGACTATTAAACTCGACAAGAACACCTTCATCAAGAAGGGCAATTTTGTCAAAATCAAGTACTGTATCCAGTTTATGTGCCACGGCAATGATAGTGTGACTTGCGAATCGCTCCCGGATGACTTGTTGCATTACTTCGTCCGTGTTGGCATCGACGCTGGAGAGTTGATGTTAGTGGGTTATGTACGAAGGACTTCAGTTCATAAACTAACCTGCTTGTTGCTTCATCTAGTATTAATATTGTACTTGGACGCAGCATTGCTCGTGCGAGACAGAACAATTGCTTTTGGCCGTGTGACAAGAATATGTTCTCAATGTCCGTATCAAGTCCACCTTTTGCTTTAATGTTGTCCCATAGTTGAACACTTTTGAGTGCACCAATAATCGCAGAATCTGTAGCAACATGTTTCGGGTCTGCATTCAGCCTTACGCTGCCGCTGAGAAGGTAGGAATCCTGAGGGACGCCGACGATCCTGGAGCGTATTTCTTCCCTTGGAATTTTTCCGATGTCTATCCCATCAATTGTGATAGTTCCTCCTGTATGATCAATCATTTGAAATATGCTGAGAATTAAAGACGTTTTGCCACTGCCAGTCAATTTGTTTAGCATGGAAATCCGAAAGCAGGAGGTTTGAATGTATGGATTCGGCTTACCTTCCCGTTCTGCCGCAAACCCCGATCTTTTGCCCAGCTTCGATCGAAAGGGACACATTTTTTAGTACTGGCTCGCCAGGTCTAGAAGGATGTTAGAGCTATATGCTATGCAGAGTGGTGCCGCACGCCTACTTGTACTCTGCGGTGAGATTCTGAAATTCGATAGCTCCCCGCGCAGGCCATGACGGCGGAGGAGTATCTTTTTCTCCTGGCAGACTCTCTGCCAATGTAGTAGCTGTAAAATCTTTGATCCTTGCAATGCTACCAATGTGTGTCTCCAGATTTGTCCAGAAGGTCAGCAGCATCTTTATACTCTGACTAAACTGGAGCACGTTCAGAAGAGCAACGCCGACGAAGCCTGGGCTTATTACCCCCCGAAGCTGGGTAACCAAAACAATAAGTAGGACGGCCATAGCTGCTACCAACAAGTCCAGCACCAGAGTCAACCATCGCTGTACTGCAAAAAGCAGATAGAAGGGTTTCTGCGACTGGTCCAGAAGTTGGCGGTTTTTATCTTCCAGTGCTTGTTGCCAGCCAAATGCGCGGACGGTCGCGAGACCGCTCAAACATTCCATGAATTGTGAATAGAGGGGTGACTTGGCCTCGAGGTCCAAGAATCGAAGCTGTCTTGAGGTTCGCAGATAAAACTTTTGAATGCAGAACACGGCAGCAATGACGATCGGGAAGGAGATTGCAGCGTAAACCGATGCCACGCCAATCAGAATCATTTGTGCAATACAGAGGACGAAAGCTGCCATACAAACATTATTAGCCTCCATATACTACAAGTAAGGAGATAATAGAAGACTTTGGGTTGCCATACTTGCAAATGTATTCAAAGCAGCAAGGGGGAGTTCCATGTCAATGAGCATCAGGTCTTGACTAAATCGATTTATAGTGACGCCAGTGTCGGTCGTCGAGAAGAAAGACATGGGAGCGCTGTACGGAAGAGGTCATATTAGCAAGGCGTTCTACTAGGACACTTTTCTGAGTTCTTACCCAAGCACCGTTTGAAGTAATTTTCGGTGAAACATTTCCCCAGATCGAGGCACCATTGTGATTATTAATTGCCTATGGGAATTTATTAATCAGGACACGATGGGGATGGGGAGGGCAAGTGTTGACTTACCAACAGCTAACGATAAGAGAGATCATGGCTACTCCTCCTAGTAAGCCATATATCCCTAAATAATATCCGAGCTTCTCGTTTGGGGCTTTGGCATTGGAAGTTGCCCACCATTTGACCCAAATCGATGGGAACGACAAGCAAAAGACGAATACCGAGACGGCGACCACAAATATAAGAGTGGGTATCCACCCAACGGCCCTTATATAATACAAGTAAACAGCGATATCCCCCGTGCGCCTGCTGAGATCATCATCGTTAGGGTTTGCTACCTCCGTGGAGGTTGTTATATTTTCCTTTTTCTTCTCATCCAATGATTTCGGTGTGGTTCCGGGCTCGTAATGCCATTCGGGTGGTGGTAGGGCAAATGATGAGACATAGCCTTCTGCCGCGTTTAGGTCTTTGAAGGCGCCCTGTTCGGAGATTCTCCCGTTGCCCTGTAGGCAGATGATATGGTCGGCATAGGAAATGCGCTTGACTAAAGTGGATTTATTTTAGAGAGACGTCGTAAATGAAGTTGAAATCATTAGACAGTTACTTACCAGAAGAAGATGCCATCAGAACTGTAGTGCACTGCTTGCGCAATAGACCATGACGCCCCAGCAAGCTATGAAACACACGGTTCTCGGTTTCCGCATCGAGTCCACTGAGAACGTCATCTAGAATAATCAAGTCCTTTCGAGCATATAAAGCTCTGGCCAGGGCCTCATGAATATCGTCAGTTTGAATATGCCGAGGCAAGGGGAAAGACTAACAATGCGTTGACTCTGGCCCCCAGATAATGAAATACCCTTGCTCCCAATCGGAGTTTGATCCCCTCGAGATAGCTGGCGAAGATCTTCGTCTAAGGCACAAGCTTGTATCACCGCAGCATACCAGAGTTCTTCAAGCATAGAGACTCCAATGATACTCTGTTGGATGGTTCCATTCATGTGCCATGGAGTTTGGTCACAGAAAGCAATCTCAGTCGAGGAGATATCAATTATGCCTCGGAGAGCAGGAATTTCTCCAAGAAGAGCCTTTACCAAAGTAGATTTCCCACACCCGACAGGGCCTACCATCATGGTGAACTTTTCTCGGGGAACAACCATATTAATGGAGTGAAGAATAGGCTCCTTATCAGCTTCCCATCCGAAGTCCGCATCCCGCACTGTAATTGCATCAAAGGAAGAGGGCAGATAGTCTTCGGATGGCGTAATAGTTGGGTCGGATTTCTCTGTGCCGGTGTCTCCAGTCAGCTCAGAAATAGACGATCGATTTCTGATGTAATGATCGTCTTGATGAACGAGTCGATCAACTTCGGTTGGACGTCGTCTCTTATCCACACGGACATCAGTGTTCAGAAAATCTTGGATACGCTGGAATGAGCCAACAGCACCCATAAAGGTTGCCAACGCCATTATTAGAGACTGGAGAGGGTCTGCAAGAAGCGTGAATAGGGACAGTGACGTGAAGAGTCTTGCGGTGTCGAGGGATTTGCCGCTGCCCTTGTCTCGGGAAATCACGGAAAACACAGCAAAAGTAACGATAGGGGCGGCGACAGGGGTGATGTAGGCTATGGATAATAATAAGCCTGTGTAACGAAGAATGACGACAAGGGAACCTACTGAATCCCATGTTCCAGATCAAAAGCTTGCGAAACTTTTTGGAGATTCTCAGTTCCTCTCGTCTGAGGTCATGAATAGTGGTGAATAGTATGTCGGTGAGACCAGACATTTTTACCCCTTTCATTGCGCTAAGCATAGCAGTTGTTGCAGTGGTTCGTTTCTCGATAGCTTCGAGCCACATTGCTTGACGAGACATGACCAGTCCAGTGGCAGCTAACGAGCCTCCCATGGAGACTAGGTAGTTGTACCCCGCGTTAGTAAACTCTAATATAACTTCGAGACTGTTTTGGACATACTGATCGCAACCGCAATCGGTACAGCACAGGCTGCGCCTAGCTGTCTTTCCAGCAGATAGATCGCAAGACCAACTTCAATAATGTTTGCCCAGAGCTCATGCATGGTCTGCCAGCCTGTTGTAATTCTTTCGATGTCTGCACTCATTAGGATCATAGATGATGCTGGATCCGCAGCGGTGATGCTGAGGTCGGCAGTCTTGCTATAGAGCATAGAGATCAAGCTACCTCTAGCCATAGCAATCACTCGATATGTGAGATGTTGGGATTGGCCCATGGATATCTGTATTTAACCCGTCAAAAATGCGACAAATAAGGTACAATGAGCGCACAAGGCTGAAGCAGCAAAGCATTAAATGTTAAGAGGGTACAGGAAGGTGCTTGCAATTTCGAAAGAGGAAGACGAACCGCAATACCAACGTATACAAGAATGTAAGCCCCAATGAGGCCATAACCGTCGTTTGTGGTATCTCTGTTGACTGGTTGTTGGGATAAGTCGATTGCACGGTTGAGAAGAAATGGCTGGCTGTAGTTGAAGCCTGTCAAAGCGAGGCGAGGGATGACAGCCGACAATAGCGGCCATTTCAACGTGCGTACCGTCAGAAAGAACAAGCTATGTCCAGATCGGTTTCCAACTATTTATGGTTAGACTACCCATAGATATCGGAAGGATAAGAGCACCTTTAGTCCAGGCCGATGAAAGCAAGTTCTGTAAATATGTTGAAGCAAGATGTTTGTCGAGAGGGTAGAGGTCATCCAGGCCGAGGTTCTTGCGAAAGCCTTTCCTGAATAGAGAATTTAACCACCAGAAAACACTCTGATTGTATATACCGGCAATCGCTTCAGGTGGCGCATCTCGGAACCCGGGTTTCAAGATACCTCGTTTTTCGACGGCCTCCAAGACTAGAACAACTACTTTAATAGTAACAGCCGCTGTGAATAGGCCGGCAATCGCAGTCTCAGTTTCCCCTAGCCAGAATGTCCTGCAACGTGCAATATCAAAAAGGAGGGAGAAGAATAGATAGCCGTTGAGGAGAAGTGACGGTCGAATCGTATTAACATGTTCGGCATCTGGGTCAGGCATTGGTCAACAAACCAGCTAATATATGCGATGACTATAATCATGCGAATGGGGAAATAAATTGCTCCACAACTCACAAGACAACAAGGCCAATGCAATCGAGCCAACTAAACTAATGATCGCAGTAGCGATGGAAGTTTGAGTTTTAGTTGAGCTGGTGATCGCCCAACGAACGGCAAGCGTCAATGTCAAGGCTCCATATATCAAGTAGCATAGCTATCGTAGTACCAGGCAGTCAGCAGTGGGAATATAGTTAGTGGCATACATATTCGCAAGTACTGACCAGCTTTGAATATAGCAACAATCCCCTGCTCTGAACAACCTTTCTTTGCTTGTAAAATAGATAGAATATGCGGAAAGGGGCCACGAGAAGAATGATAGCAATTGGTATGATGGACAAGATGACTTCTTCAAACAACAATGTGAAGTCGAAGCCTCCACGACAATCTTTAGTAGCATATGGGCCAAATTTTTTATCGATTAGGGAACATAGTGCTGAATGTTGTTGAGACTCCATGATTATGAAGCTAGCTGCGTTAACAAAGTTTTTGCAGAAAAAATAGGTTGTCCAACAGACCCCTACATATGGATAACAATTGATAAGAGAAAGAATGTGTTAAGCATTGTCATTAGACATTAATTAGTGACATCTTCAACGAAACCAGAAAACTTCAACGGCCCGATCCTACTTTGTGGCTTTGGAACGGATGGATGATGGTGGACTTTCTGACGTGAGCTTCTTTTTGAATGCTGGGTAGCGTCGAGAAATCTATTACTCGTGTTGCGCCATCACACACGAAAGTATTTCAACGGCCGAACTAGACTAAGCCCGAGGAAGAATGCAGTGCCGGGGAATTGTGAAGAGTGTCTGGATTTGCAGCCTCCCGCGGATCATCCTTCCAGGGCTAGACGCACATGGGCCTGGAAGGTGTCCTTGGAAATCTTGAACCACATTGGACTTTCAGAGGGTCCCGCATGGATGCAGAACAGCATAGGCTTCAAAGATTGACTGAGGGAGTGAAGCTCGGAACCGAACTGAGAGCTAAATAGGTATTGCAGATTGAAGTGTTAATTGAGTAGCGAAAGGGAACCATGCTCAAGTTACTAGACACGGTACAATGAAAATTTATTCAGCCACGGCCATTTGCCAATTTCGTATACTGAATATCGATTTGGGGCCAAGGACTACAAATTTGAGAATGCACATTTCCATTGATTTCAGGAACCATGCATGAGTCGACAAGATAAACGAACCTACAAACGCGCGTGCAGATCCACCTAAGGAAAATGAGTATTAGGTCGGCCTCAAAACCTTTAAGCGGTATTGCTACCAGTACCCAAATACTCCGTAAAGATCTCTTGCCTTGCCAGATCTAGCATCTTTCCGTGGATATACATGCAATTGGAGATCACGGACAGGGGCTCCGTACGGAGCATACCATGCGGAATCCCCGCATCGGCAGGCGGCCAATGTATACTGTATACCGTATACCTAGTCGCGACTTAAAAGGCGCAAGATCGACAGTGGCTCGGAGAGGCTGTGCGGCCCGATGGGTGGCGTGCCGTGCAAGAGGGTCATGAGCATAGCAGGGATCGGGTGGACGTGGCGCGGTGTCGGTGGAGGAGCGCAGATGAAGTTCCGGCTGAAAAGCATTATTCATCAGTAGTAGGGATTAGTAGAGATTAGTGGGGATTAGTGGGGATTAGTAGGGAGTATTAGCGGTACTAGCCGTACTAGTAGCAGTAGCCGCTGTCAATCCTCGCTCGGAGATTTACGGAGGTAAAAAAGAAACTATCGGCTACTAATGTGATTTCGGTGCGCTAACACCTTCCATACTAGTGTCATGAGCACAATTTCAACGACCACTTTTGACCACTCTTTCCAACCTCATCTGCCAAAGGTTTCAACTGCAGTCATGTACCAGTAGAATATACGGAATTACATTTGGTAACTATTTGCGCTATCTTATAGACCACTTCGTATCGAGCGTGAGTATGCTCCCGTGTCGCCGATCTCCAATACACTTCTAGGGCCATGGCGTTTGCTGAAGATGTAAGTCTGACAGTGGAGACTTTTTTTACTCCACAACTTTATACTGTCTGCTATTCTAGGGATTTATAGTAGGGTATAGAGCCAGTCATGTATGCAGGATATATCCATCCTACGCTAAACAGTCTCGACTGTCTGACTTAAGAAAGAAGTGAGTACCAGAAAGCCATTTATGCATGCGGGAACTTTAGCCATGAACCCTCACGACTGTTTCTTGGTGTCAAGAATACCACCTCATGCCGGCCCTGCGGCTCAGGGCAGCTTCAATGTGCATCTAAAGTGACGCACTGGGCGTCCAAGGGAAGAAGCGCGACGGAGCTGAGTTTTATCACTGCAGTTTCCAGCAGTCCGGGGATGCTTGTCAATGTGCTAAGTTCCACCTCCACTAACGTCATTCATCTCATCTTCCAGTAACATCAGGTGCCTTTCATTCCGCATACTCCAGTTATAGAAACACAACCAAAAATGTGCCAATAAGCCGGGATATTACCTGTCTTTGCTCGAATCTGTCGCTTTCATCGTGGCATCTTCCCGGGATGCCACTTCAAGCCAGCTCTTTCCCCAAAATGGAAACTTGGCCGCAATTTTAGGGGTGACAGTCTTCAGTCCCAGCTCAATACGGACGCACGATGGACCCATCGTCGCCATGGACAAAAGTAGTTGAGATCAGCAGATCTAGATGCTCCACCCCTGCAAAAGAAAAGGCAAGTTTTTAGAACTGGATGGGAACGAACCATTGGTCATAACATCCTGTGTTTTGTATGGGTCAAAATTTGGATAGATATCCGAATAGCATGATGGCAATAGACGGCACGGCGCAGGGGTCCGAAGGACTTGCTCAGCTCCAGAAGCCTCATCATCATAGAAGTGGCTTTTCAAAGTCCAACTCTTTTCCCACCATAATAAGAGATATCGACCTTTACTCTTACCATTTACCAAGGCTCATAACGGAGTAAGGATAGTTCAAGCAAAAGCTATCACAAAACCTTTCGAATCCAGCACAAACGCTCCAGACCAAAATTAACTCAAAATCCAGCTTTTGTTATCTCCAAACCCCATTGAAGCAGAGGTAAAGCTCACTGCCACACACTTATCTGATTTGAACAGCAGGTACCCGCGATTCTCCTGGCTTTCGTGATCGAAAGTGGGTTCCAGTTCCCCTTAATTGCGAGAATGCTAGCTAATTTTACAGTCTAGCCTATCATTCATTGAACTCTTGGAACTATCGAGCAATTCAATGGCGTCAGGTACTGTATCTGCGAAGAGAGAAGATTCCCCAGTCTCATATCTTGATGGCGCTGTCCCCTGCCGAATTCCTCCCTTCGAACACCCTACCTGCGACGAGACACACTTTACTTCTACGAATATCCAGCTCGCCCACGCTGAACGCCTCCGCGTACTGCTTGCCAAAGATCCAGAAGCGGTACGAACTACTATATGCTTGGCTTGGGGGCTTGTTCTTCATAAATACGTAGGCCAAGATGATGTATCATTTGCCTATCGAAATACCACATCTGCAGAGAGCGTCGTTGATGTCTCTGTTATCAGGATTTTATTTGAGAAAAGCATTCTTCTCGGAGACTTGATCAGCAGCGTTCGACAACTTGGCCACTTGGGCTCTAAATGTGTCTCGAGCATCCCTTTGATGCACTTGTGCAATACAGCAGTGATTTTCGATAATTCTGCAGGCTCAGTCTTCAAGAAAGAAGTGTCCAATCCATTCTTGCTCAGTCAGGAAGTGAAACAAGTAGGTTATGTTGCTTCACTTTGCTACCAAATTCTTGCTGACGAACAATGTGCACAGTTTTCACTTTGCCTTGAAGCACGAATCACTAGTGATGAACAGAAAGTTGTTCTTCATTATGATTCCAACAAAACATCTACAGAGCAAGCTCTCAATATTGCAAGCACTGTGGACAAGTTGCTAAGTGAAATCTTGACTCGCCCTGATGTCTCCGTCGCAGACTTGAACTATGTAAGCGATCGCAATATCAAAGAGATCGCAGCTTGGAATACCAGGCCAGTGGAAGTCGTGGACAGATGTATACATGAAGTCATTCACGACCAAACATTGAAGAAACCGAATGCGGAAGCGGTATGCGACGAACATAGAGCCCTTTCCTACCGCGACCTTGACCAGATATCGTCCAGACTGGCTAGTTATCTCTTAACACTTGGAGTGGGTCCCGGGATGTTTGTACCCTTGTGCTTCGAGAAGGAAGTTTGGAACGTCGTCTGCATGATTGCAGTGCTCAAGGCCGGAGCCGCATTTGTACCCTTTAACCCCGACGCACCGATCGCCCATCTTCGAGCCTTGTCATTGGACGTTGCCGCAACGGTCATACTGTGCTCCCAACAGCATGCTGGGATGTTGTTACCCGTCGCGGAACACATAATCCCCGTGGATGGTGAGATGATCGGCCATTTGCCGAAATCAAATGGCGCCCCCGTCGATCATTTAGCACAAAGTTCCGATCTCGCCTATGTGTAAGTACTCGAGGTTCGCGAATAGCCACACATTTCTCCTGTGCGTCAAGTGCTGCTAGCAACATGTTTAAGGAAGTCCTTATTTCACTGGATAGTAGCCCATTACCTCCTGTCTGATCATGTATTCCAAGTAGCCGTTTCTAATAAATGGCAGCATTTTCACATCCGGGACTACTGGTCAGCCCAAAGGAACAATGATTGAACACAGGTCTTTCTGCTCTGGTGCAAAGGCCCATGCTCCTGCGATGCTCATCAATTCAAAGTCGCGTGTCTTGCAATTCGCGGTGTGTACCCTTCATGTGTGTTTGTCCCGCATAGTGTGCTAATAGCGGATTCTCAGGCACACACTTTCGATGCGAGTCTAGTTGAAATTCTGACTACGCTTATGGTGGGTGGCGTGGTTTGTATTCCGAGTGAAGACCTGCGACTTAACAATATCACTCTGGCTATAAACCAGATGAGGGTCAATTGTGCTATATTGACTCCATCGTTTGTTGGCTTTATCAACCCAATGGACGTCCCTGGATTGAGGACATTGACGCTTGCTGGTGAGGCCATGAGTCAAACCCATATCTCAACATGGTCTCATATCAACCTTGTCAATGGCTATGGCCCCAGCGAATGCTCGGTGGCTGCTGCAGTTAACTCGCACGTCACACCTAGCACATCTCCAACTCATATCGGAAGTGCCATTGGTGCCCATTTGTGGATAGTTGACCAATTCGACTATAATTGTCTTGTTCCGGTTGGTTGCGTTGGAGAGCTTCTGGTGCAAGGTCCAACCCTGGCAAGAGGCTATCACGGGCAGCCAGACAAGACCGCGGAGTCATTCATTCCAACTACAACCTGGGCCCCACTTTTCGGTTCTAACAAACAGAATTGGACGTTTTACCGAACCGGAGATTTGGTTAGACAATCTTCTGACGGGACTTTAATGTTCGTCGGACGAAAGGATACACAGGTCAAAGGTACGCATTGAGCCCCAGAAGTAGTTCCACAGCCGAAACCTTTCTATTTATACACCTATCATAAGTTTTGGACTTTGCGTGAAGGGGAGCCTGGGCTAACTAGACACTCTATAGTCCATGGGCAACGTGTTGAGCTTGGGGAGGTTGAACATCACATCAACGTCGACCCCGATGTTAAACATGCTTTGGCTCTTCTTCCAAAGTCTGGTTACTTCAAGGATCGGCTTGTCGCTGTTATGTCTCTTAATAGTTCCAATAAAATCGATGGCAACCCCAACTTCATACTCGTCGACGGTAAATGGCCCGAAATTATGAGACAGCGCTTACTGTCTCGGCTGCCATCGCACATGGTGCCATCAATGTGGTTAGTTATAGAAAATGTTCCTACACTTCCTTCAGGGAAACTCGACCGCAAGATAACAGCAACCTGGGTGGAGAGCATGGACGAAAGTTCATATCGTCGCATCGTTGATATTTCACAACCGAGTGAACATGCCACGGGAACGTCTGGAGAACCTACAACTGAGATGGAAAACAAGCTGCGCCAGATCTGGAGCCATGTCCTCAACCTCGAACTGGATCATGTTGGACTTGAATCTGCATTCCTTTCCCTCGGTGGAGATTCTATCAGCGCTATGCAGGTCAAGGGACAATGTGTCAAGAACGACATCAGTCTTGGCGTCCAGGAAATCCTCCGGAGCAAGGGTATTAAGCAACTTGCTCAATGTGCAAAAGCTGTAGAGCATCAACTGCACCACGAAGAGGTACTAAACCAGAATTTTGATCTTTCTCCAATCCAAAAGCTGTTTTTTGAGCTCCCGAAACAAGGGCAAGGCCACTTCAATCAAAGCTTCTTTCTCCGCATTGCTCGGAAGATTCAAGAGGAAGATCTTCGTACAGCAGTAGAGACAATTGTTAAGCGGCATTCAATGCTCCGAGCACGATTCGACAACACAAATAACGGATGGCAGCAGTGGATTACCCCAGATATATCTACCTCATACCGGCTGAAGGCCCATCAAATTGACCATCGCGCGGAAGCTACTACTGCGATATCGGATAGCCAAACTTGCCTCAATCCTACCTCCGGGCCCCTCTTTGCTGTCGATATTTTTGATGTCGACGGGAGTGAACAACTCTTATTCATGGTAGGGCATCATCTGGTGATCGACTTGGTCAGCTGGCGCATAATCCTAGAAGATCTGGAGGAGCTTCTAGTAAACCGAAATAGTTCATCGACGCAAGAGCCATTGTCATTTCAAACCTGGTGTCAATTTCAGGCCGAAGATTGCCAGAAGCTTGCTGTCGACAAGGTTTTCCCTATCCGCGATGTGCCACCGGGTGATACAGAGTACTGGGGAATGACCCATCATGCAAATACCTATGGCGAAGTCAAGTGCGAGGGATTTGAAGTTGACGCGACTACCACCTCGATGCTTTTGACCCTTTGCCACGAGACGTTCCGAACAGAGACTATCGATCTTCTCCTGTCTTCATTGATATATTCTTTCTCTCTCACATTCGCGGATCGCCCCGCGCCAGCTATATACAATGAGGGGCACGGTAGGGAAAAGATCTCTGGCATCGAAGCAGATCTGTCCAGAACAGTAGGGTGGTTTACGATCATGTATCCTGTTTGCGTATCGTCGACCGTTTCCGATAATCTGATCAATACTGTAAAAGAAGTAAAAGACCTTCGACGGAGAATTCCAGATAACGGAAGGCCATACTTTGCGAGTCGGTGTTTAACCGACGAAGGCAAATCCAAATTTGGGAACTCATCCACGCTAGAAATTACATTCAACTACCTGGGCCAATACCAGCAGCTTGAACGGAAAGGCGCTCTTTTGACACCCGTCGAAGACATGGCTGGTGAGGCGAAAGGCGCTGGTGGCACAGCAGATGTTGGGCACGATACCCCACGATTTGGCCTCTTCGAAATATCCGCAGTCATTGTACAAGGCAAACTCAGGTTTTCATTCACGTTCAACCGCAACATGAGGCATCAAGACGAGATATCGAAATGGATAACAGCCTGTCAAAGCACGATAAATGTCCTCGCCGAGACATTAGCGAAGATGGAACCTGAAGCAACGCCGGGAGATTTCCCTCTACTGTCCCTTACAACAGAGAGCTTTACCTCAATGATTAATTCCAGCCTTCCGCCTCTCGGGGTCTCTAATATTGATGATGTGGAAGATATATATCCATGTTCATCCATGCAAGAAGGGCTTCTTATCAGTCAGACTAGGAGCTCTGCGTTTTATGCTGTCCATATCATCTGCGAGTTAAACGTCCGGAATGGTATTGAAGCCAACAGCAAGCGTTTGGAACAGGCGTGGTTGAAGGTAGTGGGCCGCCACCCTCTACTACGAACTGTCTTCATCAATAGTGTCAGCCAGGACGATGGTCTTTACGATCAAGTGGTTCTCAAGCAGGTCATCTCAAATGTCATAATAGAACAGTACACTCATGAAGACGAAGCTCTAAGCGTGCTAGCCAAGAAAAGCGCATTGGAATATGACAATTCCAGCCCGGCTCACCGTTTCACGATTTGCGACACTTCAGAGGGGAAGATATTCTGCAAGCTAGAGATTAGCCACACAATAATGGACGGGACTTCAATGTCCATTCTCTTGAGAGATCTTGCTGCCGCTTACGAGAACCTCCTCCCCCAGAGACCTGGACCGCTCTATAGCGATTATATTTCCTATTTACAAAACCAGCCGAGTGACATAGGCATCGAGTACTGGAAATCGTATCTGTCTGATCTGGATGTTTGCAATTTTCCACTGCTCAATGATGGACAAGTTGTTAAAAAGGATCTCAAAACAATACGACTAGATTTCGAGCAGTCCCAATTCCTGGAACTGCAGAAGTTTTGCGATGCGAATGGATTTACCTTTTCAAACGTTCTTCACACAGCTTGGGGGCTCACTTTGCGGAGCTTTACCTCTTCCGAAGACACCTGCTTTGGATATTTGACCTCTGGGAGAGACGCTCCCGTTGACGGCATTGAGGATGCTGTAGGACCTTTCATCAATTTGCTTGTCTGTCGTGTCAGAACTGCACCTGCAAGCCGCCTTGGTGCAGTACTCGACCAAGTCCAGAAGGACTACATTGATAGCTTGCCATATCGTTCAACATCACTGGCAGAGGTTCAGCATGCATTACGACTGTCCGGGACGCCTCTTTTCAACACTGCCCTTTCTTATCGAAGACTTCCATCTGAATCAAATGCGGGGTTGAACAATGTTTCCTTTTCGGAATGCTTGCCCACCTACGACCCAACGGAATACAGCATCTCCCTTAATATTGAGGCTTCAGATGTAAATGCGGCCATAGATCTCGATTACTGGACCGACTACATATCCAATGGACAAGCTGTTAATGTCGGAAGCACATTTATCCAGTGTCTTCGAAACATCATCCATCATTCAAGCGAAACGATTGAAAGCTTGGATCACTTCAGCAAAGAAAATCGAGAACAAGTTTACAGATGGAATGCCACGATGCCCCAGACTGTCGATGATTGCGTCCATAGAATTATTGAACAGCAGGCTGAGATGCAGCCTAGTGCTCCCGCTGTCTGCGGGTTCGACATAGAACTGAATTACGCCGAACTTAATGATATAAGTGGACGCCTCGCCTTTCTTCTTACGGGCATGGGAGTGGGACCAGAGACATTTGTTCCTACCTGCTTTGACAAATCTTCGTATGCAGTTGTTTCGATGCTTTCTGTTTTGAAAGCTGGGGCCGCGGCGTCCCACTCGATGCAACGCACCCCAGGAGTGCCCTTGAACTTCGAGTACGAGATACTGATGCGAAAGTTGTTTTGGCCTCCCCGTCTCGAGCAGAATTGTTTTCTGATATGGATGTGCATGTCATACCGGTGTGCAAAGAGCTGTTAGATAAACTTCCGAGTCCTGGTGATTGGAAATGCTCTGCTGTTGGACCGAATAACCCAGCTTTCGTCATTTTTACTTCAGGTAGTACCGGCAAGCCCAAAGGTGTTGTCCTGGAAAACAAGGCAATCTGCAGTAGTGGGCTCGCAACTGGGAGTGCTTATGGCTGGGGTCCTGGAACAAGAGTTCTGCAGTTTGCTTCTTACGTAAGTCATTGATAGCTTTTCAGCTTTCCTTCCTCTGAAACTTGCTAATACCCATTCAAAGACTTTTGATAATTCACTTGCCGAGATATTCATTGCGTTAATGCGCGGGGGATGTGTATGTGTCCCATCTGAGCATGATCGCTTCAATAATTTGGCAGAAGCTGTCAACAAACTTGGGGTCAACTTCATGGACATCACGCCCACGGTGGCTAGTCTCCTCCACCCCTCTATTGTACCAAACGTCAAAAGCTTGAGTTTGGGAGGGGAACCACTAACCAAGGATAATATTGAGGTATGGGGCAATGCAGTTGCGCTTCATTGCTGCTACGGCCCTTCAGAGTGCTCAATAAACTCGACGTGGAATGGCGATCTTAGAAGGTCAACTGAAGCTACCAACATCGGCAAGTCAATTGGCAGTGTTTCATGGATTGTGGATCCATCAAATCACGATCGTCTTGTACCAATAGGCTGTGTTGGAGAACTGCTTATCGAGGGCCCAATTCTAGCTCGTGGGTACCTTAACGATCCTGACAAAACATCAAAAGCCTTCATCCGTAATCCCACGTGGGCTTCTGGCCCTAACCGTCGATTCTATAAGACCGGAGACCTATGTAGGTACAATTCGGATGGAACGATCACGTATCTTGGACGAAAAGACACCCAAGGTATGTCATTTCGCTCATTAACCACCATTATTTTCAAATCCGAATGGGATTTGTAGATCCAATACTCCGGTAAATACTAACTCCCATATAGTGAAGTTGAATGGGCAGCGTCTCGAACTCGGGGAAATCGAGCACCATGTGAAGCGCAATCTCGAAATAGATGTCCAATCTGCTGTGGAACTCATTCCAGTCTCGGCAGCAACCAAAGCACTTGCAGTATTTATATGCCTATCAGAGGATGGTAGCCTAGACGGATTTCTACTTCCTATGTCTGATAAAATGAGATCGATTTCAACGGCGTTGGAAGCCGCCATTTCAGCTGCACTTCCGACTTATATGGTCCCAAGTGTATACATCCCAGTATCTTCCATGCCCATGACGTCTTCTGGGAAACTGGATCGTCGTAGACTACGCACAGTCTGTCAGTCACTATCTGGAGATCAAATAGCAGGATACAAGCTCGCACGGAGAACTGGAAGACAGCCATCAACGGAAATGGAAAAGCTTCTTGCTCAGTTATGGGAATCAGTATTAAACCTCGACTATTCTGTTGGCGCCGATGACAACTTCTTCAAATGCACCGGGGATTCTATAACGGCTATGAGACTTATCACGGCTGCTCGCTCCAAAGGAGTGTGTTTGGGTGTAGCTGACATATTCCGAAAGCCAAGACTTTCAGATCTAGCAGCCGATGCAACTCTTCTCTCTAGCTTTGACTCCATTACTTCTCAATCAGCTGTTGAGCCTTTCAGTCTTTTACGGATTAACAAATCTCTTCCGGAATTGGTTGATGAGTTAGCTTTTCAATGCCGTGTGGAAACTAAATCCATTCAAGACATCTATCCGTGTACCAGCCTCCAGCAAGGCCTCATCGCGTTATCCAGCAAAGATCCAGGTGCTTACGTTGCACAAACTGTTTATCGCTTGCCACCTGGGATTGATCTGGACAGGTTCCGTTCGGCCTGGGAAAAGGTTGTTGAGGCGGAAATCATCTTACGAACTAGGATTGTTTATACTGAATCCCTTGGCTTCCTTCAAGTAATCACCAGAGAGCCAATTACATGGCATGAAATTGCCAATCTTTCAGATCTTGTGGAACAAGATCGCCAATTGCCTTCATATAATGGAGGGCTGCTTTCTCGATATACGATAGTTGAAAGTCCTGCGAACGCTCCTCATTTTGTTTGGACAGCCCACCATGCGATTTACGATGGCTGGTGTATTCCTCTATTGCTCGAAAGAGTTGAGGCTTGCTACCATGATATCAGAGCCGTCGATATGGCGATTGGAGCTGGATACCCCCGCTTTATCAAATTCCTTTTGGAAATCAATGCATCCGAGTCTGACGACTTTTGGCGGTCCCGGCTGTCAGAACCAACATCTATACACTTTCCTGCTCTTCCAAACCCTACTTATCAGATACACGCGACTAGCACATCATCGCACTCTTCTTCTCTCCTTCGGGAAACCGGAAGCCACATTACATTGCCCTCCGTAATCCGAGCTTCTTGGGCACTAGTAGTGGCAATTTACTCAGGTAGCCCAGATGATGTTGTGTTTGGGGAGACTCTGACCGGTCGAGACGCTCCTGTTCCCGATCTTGCAGATATTATAGGGCCAACACTTGCAACAGTTCCAACACGTGTCAGGATCAACGCGGAATCTAGTATCGGTAAGTTCCTCGAAGACATACAAGCTCAATCTGCGGAAGCTATCCCTTATCAATACTCGGGGCTTCAACACATCAAACATCTCAGTGACGACGCAGCAATTGCTTGTGGATTTCAGAATCTTTTGGCTGTCCATCATGACAGTAAAGAAGCAGCCGATGGCTTTTGGGACCTGCAGAGCAGTGGTACCACTGGCACGAATTTCTACTCTTATCCACTCACCGTATCTTGCCAAGTAAGAGAGGAGAAGGTAATCATCGATGCTTACTATGACAAAGATGTCATTTCCACTTGGTTGGTGGAAAAAATGCTGCGCCAATTTGAATTCGTTCTAAGTGTTCTTAATCGTCCAGACAGCCAACATTTGAGGCTAGGGCAAATGAAGATTCTCAAACCAGAAGACGAGCAAGCCATCTTGAACTGGAACAGTGAGAGGCCGAGGGTCGTTGACGAATGTATCCATGACGTTATTGGCCGTCGAGTCCTTCAACAGCCAAAGTGGAGTCTAGCAGTCGATGCGCATGATTCAAAGTGGAGCTATTGGGAACTTGACAGACTTTCAACTCAGCTGGCACATTATCTCCTGGATCAAAAGTTGGAAAATACCTTCATACCCCTCTGTTTTGACAAATCTGCTTTTACGATTTGTTCTATGCTCGCTATATTGAAATGCGGCGCGGCTTTTGTGCCTTTGGATCCCGCAGCCCCTGTTGCTCGTCTACGGGACATTATAAAAGACACAGAGGCAAGAACGGTACTGTGCTCGCCTCGATTGCTGGGTCTTTGCGGATTGATTGCCCCCAATGTGATAGCGGTCGATCTTGAAATGATAGAGAAGCTACCGACACACGAACCATTCCTTCCAGCTGTGGACAGTAACAGTGTTGCATACGTCATCTATACAAGCGGATCGACCGGAAAACCAAAGTGAGTAGAGCTCATCATCTTACAATGCACTTCATATTAACACAAAATTAGGGGGACAATTGTTCAGCATAATGCATATTGCGCTAGTGCTGCGGAACATGGTCCGGCTTTAGGCATGTCATCGAGTTCTCGAGTGCTACAATTTGCATCCTACGTAAGTAACCCAAATCAAAGTAGTCTCTCAGTCACTAATAGCAACCGAAGACGTTTGATGCCAGCTTGCTTGAGATCCTCACAGGCTTAATTATAGGGGCTTGCATCTGTGTGCCCGATGAAGACTCAAGAATGAATCGAATCACAGATGTCATTAATGAGATGAACATCACATGGACGTTTTTGACGCCATCTTTTATTCAGACCATTCAACCCTCCGCTATTCCCACTCTCAAAACTTTGGTTCTTGGAGGGGAAGCTATGAGCCAGACCCATATTTCAACATGGGCTGATAAACTTGAACTTGTCAACGGTTACGGCCCTACCGAATGTGTAGTTATAACCACTGCAAATCGTCACATGACGCTTTCCACCGACCCTAACAGTATGGGAAGAGATGTGCGCGGCCGTTCTTGGATTACCGATAGGTCAAATCCGAACAGACTTGTTCCAATTGGATCGGTGGGAGAGCTTCTTGTAGAAGGACCTATTCTCGCCCAAGGCTACCTCAACAACAAATCTAAGACAGAAGAGGTGTTCATACAAAACCCCGAGTGGTCGTTAGCACAAAACGACTCCGTCAACACCACAACAAGAAGGTTTTATCGAACGGGGGACCTGGTCAAATATACCGCAGATGGAAGCTTGCTTTACTGTGGGCGACACGACTACCAAGCTAAAATACGTGGCCAACGCGTCGAATTAGGAGAAATCGAGACTAATCTCAGAACCGATCCTGCCATACAACACGCCTTGGTCATGATTCCA
Source organism: Lachnellula willkommii (assembly GCA_007825375.1). Lineage (NCBI taxonomy): Eukaryota > Fungi > Ascomycota > Leotiomycetes > Helotiales > Lachnaceae > Lachnellula > Lachnellula willkommii. The sequence goes on along the minus strand of QGML01000024.1, from coordinate 18,821 downwards.
AAGTCGGGCTTCTGCAAGAAACGGCTTGTTTCCGTTCTGTCACTCCAGGAACTAGCGACTACAAATATATCGGCCCATGGACTCAATGTCGTTATTCGCGAGGCAAGCGCATTTTATCTCACCGCTATCCGCGAGAGACTCCGTGATTATCTACCTGGGTATATGATACCTTCAAACTGGGTCATAGTGGAAAGCTTGCCTCTTCTACCCTCTGGAAAACTTGATCGGAAACGTGTCGAGAAGTGGGTAGAAGAAATGAGCTCTGAAGTATATCATCAAATTTCGGATGTAGAGAGTGCTGTCAAGAAGACGACCGGAACTGCTGTGGAACGGCGATTACAGGCCATATGGGGAGCTGCCCTCAATCTCCCGCCAGATAACATTGGCCTTCAGCAAAATTTCCTTTCAGCTGGTGGCGATTCTATAAGTGCCATGCAAGTCATGTCAAACTGCAGAGCAGAGGGACTAGGTGTGACAGTACAAGATATCATCCAGAGGTAAATTTCACGGCGTTCTTCGTGTCTTCCAATTATTCTCCGCCAACATTCATATTGAACAACTGCTGATCCTAAGGCCTATAATAGTAAAAGTATCTCTCAGCTCGCACTGAGAGTAACCCTCCCGGAGGCGGAGAGTTCACATGAAGAAGAGTTAGATGCAGATTTTGATCTGTCCCCGATCCAAAAGCTCTACTTCGAATGCGTTGGAGACAAATTCAACCACTTCAATCAGAGTGTAGTTGTTCGATTAACACGGGAAATAACCTCCGAAAGTCTCGCTCTCGCTGTTGAGTCCTTAATGCTCTCGCATTCCATGCTACGGGCACGTTTCAACAAGATTGCTACTGGAGAGTGGAAACAACAAATCTCCCGTAATGTATCCCATTCCTATCGCTATAGTGTAACAACAACGACCAGGGACCAATTGGACAGCTTGATTGAAACTCGGCAGAAAGGCCTAGATATCCAAAACGGCCCTATTTTTGCGGTCGACCTATTCAATATCAGTGACGAAGGATCTCAAATTATTTCCCTCGTATCCCACCACCTAGCAATTGATGTTGTTAGTTGGCGGATCATCTTGCAAGATCTAGAAGATGTGTTGAATTCAGGCGCGTTGAAACTGCAAAGTTCTGTACCCTTCCAGACATGGTCACGCCTTCAAACAGAGCATTCGCAGCAGTCAATCCACAAAAACGTGTTTCAGCCAGAAGATGTCCCAAGCGTCGATTTCTCCTATTGGGATATGGTTGACAAGCCTAATGTCTATGGAGATACGATTGAAGACGGTTTTGAAATCGACGCAGAAACTACGCTTTTACTTCTTGGTATATGCCACGAATCATTGCAAACGGAGCCAGTGGATGTCTTCCTAGGAGCCGTGCTGCAGTCTTTTCACAAAGTTTTCTCAGATAGACCGACAATTCCGGCAGTTTACAATGAAGGACACGGTCGAGAAATTTGGACTTCGAAACTGGATGTCTCGCGAACAGTTGGCTGGCAAGTAAACCTTTCCTTACCTATTCTTTAATGTTGCAGTGCGGGATTCCCAATGTGTGGTTGATCATCTTGGCTCAACCCCTCTACACATCAAAATAATACTAATGTGATGTAGGTTCACTACCATGTGCCCAATCTATCTTCCGTCTGGCTTAGACGTCGAAACTGATCTAATCAACACTATCCGCTGGACCAAAGACCTCAGAAATCGGATACCAGACAAAGGCCGGCCTTACTTCGCCTATCGATTTCTTACAGAAGAGGGGAGGGGGCGCTTTTCGGGCCATTGTCCAGAAGTAACTTTCAATTATCTTGGCAAAATGCAACAGCTAGAACGGAAAGACTCCTTGTTCCACACTGTTGAGGGGATCAAAAATTTCGATATCGGTGCGGACGTGCCAAGGTTTGCGCTATTCGAAATCTCGGTCGCTGTTGAAAACTCAACTCTCAAGGTTTCCTTCTCTTACAACCGTCGCATGAAACGTCAAGCCAAAATACGTCGTTGGGTGGCTGAATGCAAGAGATCCCTCGAAGAAGCAGCCAAAACCCTCGCCCAGTCGAAAGTGGAGTCTACTTTGAGCAATTTTCCACTCATTCCCCTCACGTATAACGGCATATCAAAACTAATTGAGAAGCTACCTCAACTTGGCGTGTCTTCATTGAATGATATCGAAGATGTGTACCCATGTTCTCCTACACAACAGGGCATGCTGCTTGCCCAGTTGAAAGACCCAAACCTTTATGCATATAGCGCTATCTTTGAAGCCAAGCCGAAGGATCTCGAAACCCAAGTTGACGTTCGCTTACTCGCCGAAGCCTGGCAGGCAGTTGTTCGACGGCACGCAACATTGAGAACTATCTTCACTGATAGTGTCTGTCAAGACGGTCGCACTGATCAGGTTGTGCTCAAGGATAAAATCGCTCGAATATCTTGGTTGGAGTGTGAGGATTCACAAGTACTTTCGACGCTTGAAAAGCAACAGTCCCTCAATTTCCGAGACTTCCAGCCACCGCATCGATTTACATTATGCAAGACTGACAGCAATCGTGTCTTGTGTAAACTTGAGATGAGCCATAGTATTTGCGATGGCACCTCGATACCCATCATACTAAAAGACCTCTCAAACGCATATGGAGACGCTCACTCTAGGGATGTTGCCGGTTTCCTATCCACGAATAACGATATCGCACAGAATAACTCGACTTATAATGTTATCGGACCGCTTTATAGTGACTACATCGCGCACATTCAGTCCAGTCTCCCAGACAACGGCATCAACTACTGGAAAAACTACTTATCAGATGTTGAGCCTTGTCTTCTAACGTCACTCAACGATGGCGGACACGAGACGAAAGCTCTTCGATCCCTCGTTCTCAACCTCTCAAAGGCCGCGGAGCTCCGGGTGTTCTGCAATGAGAATGGCCTGACCCTCTCGAACGTATTGCAACTCACTTGGGCAATACTTCTACGGCTATACAGTGGCTCTGAAGATGTGTGCTTTGGCTACTTGACATCTGGGAGAGATGCCCCCATCCGTGGAATCCAAGATGCTGCCGTTGGAGCCTTCATCAACATGTTGACCTGTAGGTCAAATTTAAGCCGCTCAACTAAACTGAGCCAGGCTTTGGAGCAAATACAGACGGACTTCATCCACGGTATGGCCCACCAAAGCTGCTCTCTCGCTGAGGTGCAACACGAACTGGGCCTTTCTGGGACTCGTCTCTTTAACACTGCCTTCACTTTTCAGAATCGATCGAGTAGCACTCATATTTCTACCTCCGCATTATCATTTGACATGGTGGACGCGCAAGATCCCAGCGAATACGATGTCGCAGTCAATGTTGAAGCGTTCGAATCGGGAATTGAGATACATTTCGGTTATTGGTCCACGACACTCTCTGCTCCTCAGGCTTCCAATTTGGCCCAAACCTTTGAGCACGTAGTGAATACCATCATCGAAAATAAGCCGGAGAGTATCATCGGAGACCTCGACTTTTTCGGTGACCGCAGCCGCGAACAGGTTCTGACTTGGAACCACACACTTCCACCAAAGGTCAATAAGTGTATACATGAGATAGTACAGCAGCAAGCTCTGGCTTCTCCAGTATCTAAGCAAGCTGTATGCAGCTGGGATGCCGAACTGAGCTACATCGAATTGGATAAGCTTGCAACGCGCTTGGCAGCCAAGTTGATAGAGCTTGGTGTTGGTCCTGAAATATTTGTCCCCTTGTGCTTTGAAAAGACAGCATGGGCCGTCGTATCTATGATAGCTGTCATGAAGGCTGGGGGAGCTTTTGTACCGCTTGATCACACCCATCCGGAGGGTAGGCTCCAGCAATTCATCGATGACGTGGATGCAAAGGTGGTCCTTTGCTCTCGGCAGAATTATGAAAAGATATCTGCTGTTAGCAAACTGGCCGTAGTTGTGGATCGCGGCACCATGAATCTGCTTGACAAAACTCCTACCGTTCTTCCAATTGTCTCGCCGGACAATGTGGCTTATGCCATTTTTACTTCCGGAACCACGGGACGTCCTAAAGGCACACTCATTGAGCATGGAGCCTTTTGCACCAGCGCTATTGAACATAGTAAGGCAATGTACATGCGTTCGGATTCCCGCGTGTTTCAGTTCGCATCATATGTGAGTACCTGTCCCCAACCTTTTTCAACCCAGTTTCGCTAATTCGCTTGGATGCAGACATTTGATGCCTCAGTCATGGAAATCTTAACATCTCTCATTGTAGGAGCCTGTGTTTGTATTCCAAGTGACCAGGATCGCATGAATGATATCCCTGGTGCTTTCAAGCGAATGGGAATCACGTGGACTCTCCTGACACCTTCAGTTGCAAGCACTTTATTTCCTAAGAGTGTCCCTAGCCTCAAAACGCTTGTCACTGGCGGTGAGGCAATGTCCGCTGGACATATTGCGAAATGGAAAGGGAAAGTCGCCCTCGTTAATGCATACGGTCCAAGCGAGACCTCTGTAATTGCGAGCACAAGTACTAAAGTCGACGAGCATGGCCATGAAATCAACGGCGATCCATCGAACATCGGACACGCAGTCGGTGGGCGGAACTGGGTAGTGGATCCTCGAGATTACAATAAACTCGTGCCTGTTGGGTGTGTTGGGGAACTGGTTGTCGAAGGCAGGACGGTCGCTCGCGGATATCTGAAAAACGAACAAAAAACTGCCGAAGTATTTGTCAACGACCCTGCTTGGCTGAAACATTTTCAGTATAGGGAGCGAGTTTACAGAACTGGTGATCTGGTAAGTTGTAGCAAAGTTGTCCTTTCCAAGCCGATTCTGGAGTTGAGATATGCATCCTCCCAAAGCATTACTGGATTTACTCCCATCAACTCTTGGCTTTTTAAGGGTTCCTCTTTAAGAATTACACTAATTACGAGGCTTTTTTTAGGTACGCTACAACTCTGATGGATCTCTAATCTTTGTTGCACGGAAAGACACACAGGTGAAGTTGAATGGCCAAAGAATTGAGCTTGGGGAAATTGAGCATCACGTCAAAATGATCCTTCCGCAGGATTATCAATCTGCTGTGGAGCTGGTGGCTCCAATGAGCAACAGATCTACCAAGGCACTTGCAGCATTCTTTACTTCGGCAGTCAACAATTCTAGCTCCGATGTCGAGGACGAGAGGATATCAGGTGTCGATGACATTTTGTTGTCGATGTCAGAAGGGGCTAGGGCTCTTGCTAAGAATCTCGATTCTTCATTGGCCTCGGTTTTGCCTACCTATATGATTCCGTCATTCTATATCCCGGTGACAAAAATGCCGTGGACAAGTTCCGGCAAGCTCGATCGATCAAGACTCCGCAATATTGTGCAGTCTTTACCAAAAGAAGTCACAAATCCTTATAGACTTGCCACTTCTGGGACCCATACCAACAGAGTGCCAACATCCCCAATCGAGCAAAAACTGCAAAAGCTATGGGAAACAGTCCTAAGCATATCGAAACAAGGCTCTGTGGGTCTTGAGGATCACTTTTTCAGGCTTGGTGGAGATTCGCTTTCTGCTATGCGACTGGTGGGTTTATCAAGGGCTGATGGCATTTTGTTGAGTGTCATGGATATATTTCGCACACCAAGACTATGCGATATGGCCACCATCTGTGGCGTCGTTGAGGAAGAGCAATCCTCAGAGCTGGTCCCGTTCTCGCTGTTGAAGCACGGCGAACCCATTGAAGATGTTGTGCATGAGCTTGTGGAACAGTGTCGTGTTCCGATGGAACAGATCCAAGATGCTTACCCCTGCAGTCTGCTTCAAGAAGGGCTCATCACTCTTTCCATGAAACAGCAGGGGGCTTATGTTTTGCAGAATGTCTTCCTTCTTCCGAATAACTTGGATCTCGATCGTTTCAAACAAGCCTGGCAAACAACACTCCAGGAAATCAACATCTTACGCACCAGAGTAGTCCATATGAACTCGTCTTCTTTCGTTCAGGTGGTAAGTTACATGGATGCGCCGAGAGTTATGAAACATCAACAAAACTCGAGATTCTTCCCGCTCAACTATCGCTAACTCTGAACTTGCAGGTCCTTCAGGCCGAACCAATTGAATGGAAAACAGCTACTAATTTGCAGAAAATATCCGACTCACAGGTTCAATTGCCTCTTTATAACGGCGGGTATGTAATCTCCTGGGTGTTTCATTTTCTCACTCGGACAATCCGCGAATTCCACTGTTCTTGGTGTATATCTCAGACTCTGAGCACTAATAAGTCCAAACCCTTCTTGAATAAGCACGGCTGACATTTGAACCTGATAGGCCTCTTACTGAATACACAATTGTCACTGATGCAGAATCAAACAAGTGTTACTTTGTTTGGTCGATACATCATGCGCTCTACGATGGTTGGAGTTTACCGATGGTTTTGAAGAGAGTTGAGACAGCATATCTTGACAGCGGTTCGAGCCTGCCCAAGAGCTCCTACGCTCTATTCATCAAATACCTCTCCGAAGTAGATGAGCCCGCATCAGACGAATTTTGGAGAAAGAGACTATCTGGATCATCTCCCATGCAATTTCCACAAAATCAGCATGTTTCATCCGATCGCACAACAAATAATCAGACACTCACGCACAGTGTCCAAATCTCCCAGAACACTTCAAGCATGGGTATCACCCTTTCTAGCATCATCCGTGCTGCCTGGTCCATGGTTTTGGCAGCGTATTCCGGGTCGAATGATGTTGTTTTTGGTGAGACATTGGCTGGGCGAGACATCCCAATCCATGGGATCGCGGAAATCATTGGGCCAACTTTTACAACGGTCCCTAATCGGATACAACTACACCGCCACTGGAAGATCATTCAATTCTTGCAAGATATCCAAAAAATGGCCACCGAGGTCATCCCGTATCAGCACGCTGGACTACAGCGAATTAAAAGACTTGACAGAGATGCCGAGCTGGCTTGTGATTTCCAGAACCTTCTGGTTATCCAAACAGCAGACGAGGATATTCAGAACGACATGTGGGATATTCAGGGAACCGGGGTGGCATCAAACTTTTTCACATACCCGCTGGTCCTTGAATGCAAAGGTAACTCGAAAATAGTAGATATCACTGCCCATTACGACGAGAACGTTCTCTCAGCCTGGGAAATTCGACGAATTATGTACCAGCTGGACAATGTTTTGAAACAACTCAGCGATTTACACAAATTCGGTGCCAATGCAATCCTCGATGAGATAAATGTGTTCAGCCCTGAGGATAAAGAGCTTGTACGAGAGTGGAATTCTGTTGAGCCGGAACTGGTTGATGCATGCATCCACGAGGAATTCGAAGAAATGGCCTTCTCTCAACCTGACTCCGCGGCCATCACTGCTTGGGATGGTGAATTTACATACGCGGAGCTCAAGAATGAATCGACACGCCTGGCATACCATCTTGTTGGGCAGGGTGTTGGACCAGAAGTCTTTGTGCCAATTTGTATGGACAAATCTAAATGGGCAATTGTCACAATTCTTGCGATCCTCATGGCCGGTGGCGCTTATGTGCCGCTAGATCCATCAGCACCCACATCACGGCACCAAGAAATGATCAAGGATGTCGAAGCCACTATAGTCATCTGCTCTCCAAATTACAGCAGCCGGTACACAGGCATCATCGAGAAACTGATTACCATAAGTCAAGAAATGCTGGACAATCTCCCAGAAAACTCACTTCATGGCCACGACATGCTACATCGGGCAACTAGCCGGAATAGTTGCTATGCCATCTTCACAAGTGGTAGCACGTAAGTTTTATTCTACCTTTCGAGACAGTTATACAACTTCCTGGTAGAATTGACTAATGCCTTTATTCAGGGGACGGCCTAAGGGTACGGTAGTCGAGCATAGAGCAATTGCGACAAGCTCGGCGGCGATGAGACGAACCCTTCTGATGAAGCCATCTTCTCGTGTATTCCAATTCGCGAGTTTCACATTCGATGTGTCCGTTTTAGAGACCCTCACAGCGCTAACCAATGGGTCTTGTCTTTGTATTCCGTCTGAAGAGCAACGAGTGGGAGATGTTGCCGGTGCAATTGACTCTCTACAGGCGTCGTGGGCTTTCCTGACTCCTTCGGTCGCGAGTTTGATTGAGCCTGCAACCGTGCCATCTCTAGTAAGTTCCATTGTTCCTGATTTCCTAGCTCAATTGAGGAGTTCAAGGCTGCTGAAGGCCCTAGTCTCGGGGCTTAATTCACAAAGCCTTTCATGCAATCGAACGCCCATACGTACTGGGGGACTTTACAGTCTGTTATATGAGTATTGTCCCGCTTGGGATAGTAGAATCTATTACCTCATACGTCAATAAATGCAGTATTAGCGCATGCGTTGCTGTTTGCTAAAGTTTTCATAAAGCTGACGTATCTCCGTACAGGAAATTCTGGTTTGTGGTGGAGAAGCTATGTCGGTCGATAACGTGCTCAAATGGGCTTCTAAGGTTACTTTGGTAAACGGCTACGGACCCACGGAGGCATCTGTGATTGCAATCGCGAATCCTGATGTTAGCACACAAAGGGATGCCTCTAACATTGGCCGTGCTTTGCCTAGTGGCCATGCGTGGATCGTCGACTCTCAAGATCACAACCAAATGGCACCAGTGGGATGTGTTGGCGAATTGTTGCTAGAAGGTCCATTGTTGGCAAGAGAATATATCAACAATGAGTCGAAAACTGAGGAGGCGTTTATCGAGCGGCCATCTTGGGCAGCTGCTTTTGATCTGCCAAAGCCCATGGATAGGCCTCCTCTATCACGATTTCAGTCCAATGAGTCTGGTAACTTTTCAAATAACCTGCTGGGACCTCTATCGCGATTTCAGTCAAACCAGTCGAGCAGATCCTTCACTGAAAGAGATGTGCAACGGCCCCTAATGTCAAGATCGTCATCCGATTATTCGCAAATCAGCGGACTTTCCCATCCCAGCAGGACTTCACCCCCCAGCAAGATGTACAAAACGGGAGATCTTTGCAAATACAGTCACGACGGCTCGTTAATATTCATTGGCCGGAAGGATCACCAGTACGAATCCCTTCCATTTTCCTATCTTGTTCCTCGATTCATTAGCCACTGTATCTGTTCACAAATCTGCTGCGGAACAGCTTCTGTCGTATCTCCTGCCCTGAAAAAGATCAATACTGACCCTTGTGATTAAGGGTAAAATTTCACGGACAACGTATGGAACCAGGGGAAATTGAGCATACCTTAGACAATGACCCAGAGGTTCAACACGCCCTTGTCGCACTGCCAAAATCCGGTCCTTTCAGAAATAGGCTGGTAGCAGTTGTAACACTCAATGAGTAAGTCAAATTATGAAGCCCCAAGACTTCCAGATTGACTTTCGGCTCTGAGTTTCGTGGCTTAATGCTAACTTTTACCTCCTTTAGTCTCGCCACAATTGAAATCACGAAAGACAGCTGCGAGCTTATTGAAGAAGGTCCACGGGCTGTCACTGCTCGCAGCAAAGTCAATGAGATTCGTAGTCGACTATCCGAAGCCCTTCCTCCATTCATGGTTCCCGCATCATGGTTGGTCGTAGAGTCCATTCCACTCCTACCTTCTGGTAAACTTGACAGGCGTAATGTCGAGACCTGGCTTTCAAGTATCGACGAAGAAACTTATGAAAAGATCATGAACGCCGAAGAGGAAGAAGAGGACACAATACAGGTAACAGAGACTGCTTTGCTTCTTCGAAAGATTGTCTCACGAGTGTTGAATCTTCCAACGCACCGAGTAAAGCTCGCCAAGTCATTTGTAGCACTTGGCGGGGACTCTATTGCAGCTATGCAAGTTATGGCTCTTTGCAGGAAAGAGAGGCTCAACTTCTCATTATCAGAAGTGCTTAAAAGCAAGTCCATCCATTTATTAGCATCCAACGCTCATTACGAGGACGCTGTCCAACACCAAGCGGAGACTTTCGAAACCCCCTTTGATTTGTCACCCATTCAGCAATTGTACTTCCAATCCCAATCCGATGGGTTTTACGAAAAAGAGGCGCGATTCAACCAAAGTTTCTCGCTTGAAATTACACGCCACGTAGCTTCTCAAGATCTCAACCACGCTATCGAGACGATAGTTCGCGAACATTCCATGCTCCGGGCGCGGTTCAGTAAGAATTCGGCAGGCAAGTGGCAACAACGCCTAACACAGGATGTTTCTTCTTCGTATCATTATCAAACCCACGAGCTGGATACTACCGATCAAATCCCAGGTATCGTGTCACATAGCCAATCTAGTCTCGATATTCAACATGGGCCTCTGTTCGTTGTGGACTACTTCAACATAGCGGGACGTCAAATGGTATTCCTGGCAGCACATCACCTGATCATTGATATGGTCTCGTGGCGTATCTTGATCCAAGACCTGGAAGACATCTTGAAAACCGGGGTTATCTCTTCAGAGAAGCCATTATCGTTCCAGATATGGAATACATTGCAGCAAGAGCACAGCCAGCGGGCTACTACCCAAAATACAATCAGCAAGCATCCTATCGCTGTCGCACCTGCGGATCTTCACCACTGGGGAATGGACAAGGTCGCCAATACCTACGGAGATGTTTTGTCGGAATCATTCATAATCAATGAAACATTCACCAGCCTAGCTCTTGATGAAAGCCATAAAGCCCTCCGTACAGAGCCTTTGGACCTCTTCCTTGCAGCTATCGCACACTCATTCAGCCGAGTTTTTATCAATAGAGAAACTCCGTCGGTTTTCATAGAAAGCCATGGGAGGGAGCCTTTTGATAGCAGCATTGACCTTTCAAGAACCGCTGGGTGGTTTACGACAATTGCCCCAGTTCACGTCGACGTAGACACCAATGATGATGATGTGGTAGAGACAGTGAAGCGGATGAAGGACAATCGGCGCAAGCTGAGTGACAACGGAAGACCCTATTTCGCACACCAGTTTCGCACAGCAAACGGCCGAGCTCAATCTCAATCCAGCATGGAGATAATCTTCAACTATTTGGGTCGCATGCAGCAACTGGAGCATGACGACTCGCTCTTCCAGCAATGGACATATCCTGAAGACGATGAAACCTCTAAGCTAATTGCAGACGTCGGGCCAAAAGCGACAAGACTCGCTTTGTTCGAGATCTCAGCAGTGGTTGTGAAAGGTCAAATCCAATTCTCGTTCCTCTACAACAGCCGTATGCAACACCAACGAGATATCCGGCGATGGGTAAATGAGTGTCGGGAAACATTCGAGGAAATTGTTCAAACACTGGCTACTGCTACTGAATTGCCTTCGTTTACTCTCAGCGACTTTCCGCTACTCCCCATATCCTATCAGGAACTGGAAAGGATCGTTTCTAAATCATTGCCTCGGGTTGGAATTACAAAAGACGAGGTAAGTTTCTTTGGCGAGATTCCCGTGAGGTACCTCAAATATGAAACTCTTCGGAGTCATTTGAACATCACCTCGTAAATCCCTTATCATTTGAAAGCCGTCACTAAGAATTAACAACATAGGTCGAAGATATATATCCATGCGCCCCGTTACAAGAAGGTCTCTTGCTCAGTCAGCTGAAAACTCCAAGCTTGTATCATTTCCATGCTGTCTTTGAGGTTCGCCCTCCATCAGCTCAGAGCAGCATTCCTATCGACGCTCAACGTTTAGCGAAAGCATGGCAGCGAGTCGTAAATTATCATGGAGCACTTCGGACTGTTTTTACCGATAGTGTTTACAAAGGAGACATCTTCAATCAGATTGTCGTCAAATCAGCAGATAGTGGTATTGTACTTCTGCAATGCGATGGCGACGAGCCTGAAACCCTGGAAAAGCTCGAATCCGTAACGATCCTGGATGCGAATTACAAAAAGCAGCCCCGTCTCCCCCACCAAGCTGCCATCTGCCAGACTTCCAGTGGCAAGGTTTACTTTAAAGCCGAGGTCAATCATGTTGTCATCGACGGTGCTTCTACAAGCATCATGCTACGCGATCTAGCGGCAGCCTATCATGGAACGCTTCCTGATGGACTGGGACCTCTATATAGCAATTATATTGCATATATAAAAAGCAACCCGGCCGATGAGAGCATCAAATTCTGGAAGTCCTACTTGGAAGGGGCACAAGCATGCTACTTTCCTAACCTCAATACAGCTTCAGGCGACGAGCAACGTCTAGGATCCGTTACAATGAGTTTCGACCGGTATGCCGAATTACAAGATATGTGCAAGGAGATAAATGTTACTCTAGCAAACCTTATGCAGGTAAGTTTATTTGAATATATGCCTTCAATTCTTCATCGAATGGAAACTAACAGTAAACTAAGGTGGCATGGGGCTTCTGTCTCCGCCATTATACTCAGAAAGACGACGTTTGTTTCGGTTATCTCACATCAGGCAGGGACGTCCCAGTCGATAAGGTTCAAAGCACGATTGGCGCTTTCATTAATATGCTTTGCTGCCGGATCAAATTTTCCAAACAATCGAAGGTCACAGACGTATTTCGGAAGATACAAGATAATTACTTGGAGAGTCTTGAACATCAGCACTGCTCACTCGCCCAAGTCCAGCACGATCTCGTGGCTGGACAAGCCCTCTTCAATACTGCCGTCTCAATCCAAAGCTCGGGTGCTTCAGATGGGGTGGAGGATACTTCCATTTCATTTGAACCCGTCGTCGCGCATGATCCAAGCGAGGTGAGTCTATAAGAGAAGATATTTCTTAGCAGCAGGTTACATCTTAGGAGTCAGGACTAACCCCTCTCATAGTACGCCGTGACTCTCAACATACAAACATCACAAGGTGATGAGGCAGTTGTGCTTCGATATTGGAGTAACACGCTATCAGGCGAGAAAGCCAGTAGCCTTGCTGAAATGTTAGCTCGCATATTGGACAACTTCATCGATAAGCCGCATCAGCTTGTGGAGGATGTAAACATCTCTGAGTGCCTCACTGAGTCACGGGACGAAAAATCGCAAAACGAAAAGACTATGGAAAAGAAACCGGATGGAGAACAGCCCCGTCTTTGGAACTCAGAAACAGAGCTGCGAACGATGGTTAGCAGCTGTGTACAAGAGATCCTTGAGCAATTGTTCAAGTCTGGCGCACTGGTCAGCTATGACCATCAAAGGCTTCACAACAACATTAATATAACCACCCAGCACATTGTCTCTCCAATCATTGACTACTCCAACTTGAGAATTCCGCCAATCACTGAGCAAATCGAAAAGCCGAAACGCAAAAGCGTATACGAGCCTGAAGCATTTTCAACAAGGGGAAATGTTGAGCAAAAGCTACTCTCTATCTGGAGTGATTTATTGCAAGTTTCCGGAGAACTCATTGAAAATGAGACCAATTTCTTCGAGCTGGGTGGCGATTCTATCGTTGCTATGCAGATGGTCGGTGCAGCTCGGGAAGAAGATTTGGCATTAACCGTGGCTAACATCTTTCGACACCCAACGTTCGCAGACATGGCCGCAGCCATTCGATTGGACCAGGATTCGGATGAGATTGAAGAACTCGACAATGAACTGCGAAACCGCGAAGCCCGCGAAGCCCGATCTCAAGTCATCCAGAATGCGATTTACCAGCGATATTCCCTTCTCGAAGCTGCCAACGTCGATGCATTTCTGCAAGAAAACATCTGTCCCAAGGTTAGAGCATTCCGAGGTGGGATCATTGATGTGTTCCCTGTCACCGACTTCCAGGCTCTTGCAGTCATGGGGACTCTCATGGAATCCAAATGGATGCTCAATTACTTCTTCCTTGAAGGAAGAGGCTCCCTGGATCTGAAACGTTTAAAAATCGCCGTTTCAAGAATCGTCGACTCCTTCGATATTCTCAGGACTGTCTTTGTCCCTCACGGCAATCGATTCCTCCAAGTCGTCCTCCGGAAATTACAGCCAAGCTTTACAGTTCACGAAACAGACGATTTGGCCCATTTCATGACTGAGTTACAGAAAAAGGATCGTGAATATGCCACGCGTCTCGGGGAATCCTCCCTTCAATTCACGATTGCCCGGGAAAGGGGAAGCAATCTCCATCGTTTTATCATCCGCATGTCTCACGCTCAATATGATGGAGTATGTCTACCGAGTATACTGTCCGCGCTACAAGCGGGGTACCAGGGCCAAAACATTCCGGCCACGCCATCCTTCTCAAACTACGTACGAGATACAGCGAGAACAATGACCGATGACCACTACGTGTACTGGAAAAACCTTCTACAAGGATCTTCAATGTCAGAGATAGTAGAGCGCCAAGGACCCAACTACAGCAGAGGCACCGAAGCACCAACAACCCTCAAACGAACAGTCCAGATCCCATCTCTAGCATATGAAGCTATCACTCCCGCGACAATTATAAAATCAGCATGGTCTTTAGTACTAGCCCAGCTTTCCGCGTCCCCAGACATCGTTTTCGGAAATGTGATCAGCGGTCGCAACGCGGCGGTCCTAGGCGTCGAAAGCATGATCGGGCCTTGTGTGAACATGATTCCGGTACGCGTATCTTTCCAGTCCACCTGGTCTGTCCTTGATCTCCTCAAGCATGTGCAAGGCCAGCAAATAGCCAATATGCCCTACGAATCTCTCGGGTTCAGGGAGATTGTAAAGCACTGCACGGAGTGGCCGGACTGGACCAACTTCTCAACCGTATGTCAACATCAGAATATCCAGAGGCAGACGAAGCTGCAGCTTGGAAGTAATGAGTATGTTCTTGGAGCTGTAGGCAGCCAAGAAGACTTTGCAGATATCACGATACTTTCCACGCCGCAAGAGGATGATGGCATTGAGATCTGTTTGATCTTTACCGAAACTAGTGGCATTACGCTACCTTTTGCGGAGAAACTTTTCGAGTCCCTTTGCGATACGGTCATCTCGTTCTCGTCTAGCCCCCGAGCATCAATACCCACACGAGATGAATTGTCTTCTCTCAAGAAAGATGTTTTGAAGCAGGAGATTCCAAAGCGGTTGCCTAATCTAAAGGTCCATCTCAAGGATCTAAGCAAAGAGGAGCTTGCCCCCTCCTCAACAGTTCTGAGCAAAGCCTGGGCTGAAATCTTGCACGGTCTCAACTCCGAAATGATTCCCCCGCCCATCATCCCGTCATCTTCGTTCTATGGGTTGGGTGGTGATATAATCGGCATGTCGCAAGTTGCAGGGTTGCTAGAGAACGAGGGCCTGAGAATCCGAGTTGAGGATCTTGTGGATCATCCGATGTTTGCGGATCAACTTGCACTGGTCGTCATTGCTGCCAAGGAAAAGAAAGCACGGGACGATGATGATATGAAGGATGTCGGCGCTTTGCGGGAGCTTCCGAAGGAAAAGAAAGGCTTGAAGAAAATTTGGGGTAAGAGTGTTGGGGGACTTGCGAAAAGAATCAAAGGGAGGCGTACTGGAGGTGACCAATCGGGCGGTGATAATATAACGACTTGAACTTCTCATTTGTTTTCATTTCTTTAGGTAATGGAGAGGTTAGTTTAGGGGTGGACGGGAGAAGATATAGATAGATAGGCCATTTCTTTCAACAGATAACAAATTAAAATGACAGATTAATGAAATTCACTATTCTCGCCAGCGAAAACTTTTATACAGTATATCTTTGAAATTTGTTCATAGGCAAAACATTAATTCAGCGACAAAGTTAACCGCCTCCTAAATGCAGTTTTGACCAGCGTTCTTTTGTCTAGATAGACCAGAAGAAACTTCAGGTATATTATTACTAGAGGAACCCTGCATGCTTAATATAAATTACTTAATAGTTGTTATAGACTATAAGTTATAATCAAAGTTCATCTAGAGGATGGAAATACGACTTTTGAATAAGCCCAACGTGGCGAAGAGGCTATATGCGGGAACGCGGGAACGCGGGAACGCTACGGAGATATCTTGAACCCTGGCCTGGCTCCACAGCCTTCCCGGAATTTCCTAGCTCGGGTTCGAGTTCCAGTGCGGCAAAGGCTGAACTGTGTGAAGAAGGCGGTTTTCGAGATCCCGGTACTACTACTAGACGATATGGAGCGGACGAATCTATGTGGGTTTCTGTGGAAGAAGCGGAGATGATATAATCAACAGTGATGGGATGATTAAAGTACACAATACAGTAGTAAATCATAAATCTTGACTACCTCTATTTTAAATACAGTCTTGCTTTCTAGCTTTCCCGTCTGTGCTGATTTTCCTTTTCCCGCCCCCTCTTGCTATCATAATATATTAGCAGGATTGATTGGCTTTTCATGAAATGTTTACGCATTATGCCAAGGACATTTGAAAGCTGGATTATAGCAGAGCCTTATATATGCCGCTCCTTTCTTCCTGGCCTGCTGGGCTATCTAGTTGACAAGATAAGTAGAGGAATAAGCATCAAGAGAATTCGATTCAGTCTATATGATCTTTTAGGGCACTTCTTGCGAAGTTATTAGCGAGTTGAATATCCCGTCCATGGTTGGCGACGCGACCTAGAAGATTACGTTAGCGTCCGTCAGTGACATTCAGGGCACGGCACGTGCACCTCAGTTGGACAGAAAAAGCGGCGCGATTTATAATGTGCCACGCGGAGTGGGACATGAAAAGTTGATCGTAATGAGTGCCGCTTTTCGTTCAGCCCCCCACCCCCTTACTTGATAAAAATATACGCTAGAGAAAACGAAAGTGGTACTTGGCTTGGTATTTAGAACATCCTCCTGAAGATACTCCTTGGCTTACACCAGACACAATTGAGACCAAGTAGAAGCGGAGAAGGAACTACCCGGACTTGGAAATCCTCTTAGTATTTGATTCTGTCAAACGCAGTATTACTTGGTTATTTAAGCCAACGTCCCGCCCCTCACAGCCCCCGCACCTCGTGCTCATCGTGCCCAACAGTCTTCTCCGTCTTCAAGTCCTCCACCGTCTGCACACCCGCCAGCCCCAAGCTCTCCTCGATCCTCTGCATCCTCGCCTTATCCGCGACAGCAATACTATCATTATCGCCACCGAAATAGATATCCAGCTCCTCCAGCGTCTTGTTCTTGGTCTCCGGGACCAGCGCCCACACGAACAGGGCGCGCCCGCGCAGAACGCCGCGAAGAAGATGTACGTGCCGTACTTCATGCTGTCGAGCATGTCGCGCGTCGTGAGCCCGATGACGAAGTTGAACATCCAGTTCGTCGACGCCACGATGGCGACGCCGCGCGAGCGCATGCTGTTGGGGAAGATCTCCTGCGTGAGGACCCAGGTCACGGGGCCCCAGGAGTACGCGAAGTTGACGGCGAAGAGCCAGATGAATGCGATGGATGCCCAGCCGGCGGAGGTGTGCGTGGGCCACGAGTCTTCAAAGGTGCCGTCGAGGGCTGCGACGATTACGTGGCAGACGCACATGCCGACCGCGCCGGTGATCAGGAATGATTTCCGGCCGAATTTGTCGAGGAAGAGGACTGCGGGGAGCGTGAAGATGATTTGTAGGATTCCAGTCACGCCGGTAGCCAGGAGCTCGGTCGTCACGGAAGTGAAGCCAAACGTGGCGAATATTTGGGGGGCGTAGTACAGCACCTACAACACGGGGGAGTTAGTTATTTCCCATTCAGGACGGTTTCGGGAGTGGATGGAGTTTATATTCCCAGTCTAGGAAATTTATAGGAGGAGTAGGAGTACATGAGACGAAACATAATAGAAGGGGGTAGGGTAAAACCAAAGAGCCAGTTTTGCTTACGGCGTTGATTCCGGTAAATTGTTGGAAGATCATGAGCCAGCAACCAATGGCGAGACGCTTGAGCATGTTCCCGGCAAAGAGTGCTCTCCACGCTCCAAACTTGTTGTTGGCATTGTATTCCGCCTCGGTCTCTTCATCAAACATAACGGCGGCTTTGATCTCGAGGTATTCCGCGCGGAGAAGCGCATTGTCAGGTTCGAGACGGCGGAGTTTGGACAGAGAGGCGATGCAATCATCGTCACGGTGCTTCATCATGAGCCATCGTGGGGAGAATGGAAGGAAGAACATCCCGAAGAAGAGGATCCACGCTGGGATGAGTTGGAGCGCAAGCGGGACTCTCCAAGAGATGGCTTCTTCGCCCGTGCAGTTATGCCCATGGGCGAGAGAAGGAGAGAATTTGCCATCTGAACCGTATCCATGATTTGGTACTCCAGCAGGGTCACAGTTGGATCCTCCGACAAAGTGCATCCCGTAATCTAGCCAGAACGCTATGCAGGTACCAATGGTGATGGAAAGTTGTTGTAGCGAGACAAGAGAACCACGAAGTTCAGGTGGAGCAATCTCGGCTTGGTAAAGGGGGATAACCATGCTAAACCTGCAAGATTTCAGAGTCAGCAATGCTTGGCCAAAAGAAAATGGGATTCCGAAGGCATTCATGCCGCAGAATAGACTCGAAGATGTTGCTTACATTCCAATTCCAATACCGCCAATCACTCGTCCTGCGAATAACATTGCGGGGTTCTGAGCACCAGTTTGCAACCCAGTCCCTAATGTGAAGACGATCACAGCAACCAACATGCTATACTTTCTGGAGATTCTGTCCGCGAGGTAACCGTTTAATAGCGCACCTGCCCATGCGCCAAGTTCCAACGATGCCACAAGCCACCCTTGAATACTGGAGCCTGTGAGGGTGGGAAAGTGTGCTTGGAAGTTTTCCATGACAAGAATTGAACCCATCACTCCCTGGTCATAACCATACATCATGCAGCCCAGGGAGGCAAAGAGACAGGTCATGAAGACGTAAGGATTGGCCAACATGCCCCTGATACCATTCTGCTTGACGGCATTGGCGCGACCGACAACGGACTGACTGACAGCCGCGTTGGGTGTTTTCTTGAGGAAACCCATGATGAAGGGGAGGAATTGAGAGCAGAACAGTATCGATAGGACTTCCAGATTGAGAGG
>QGML01000023.1:0-39246 GCA_007825375.1 Lachnellula willkommii | reverse complement strand
CGCGATGTTGATTAGGGGCTCCTAGCTTGAAAGAAAGGGGGTGAGACGAGGATTAAGCGAGGAGGGAAGAAGATTGCAGCAGTCACTCGACCACCAGGAATGCCAAAAGGCAGTTGGTCTTAAGTAATAATAGAGGAGGCTATAAAGGAAGAGCGGCTGGATGCTAAATCCCGAGCGGATGGAGACTCGACGGCATCACGTGATACGGAATGGAAAATATATGCCTGGATCAGTCTTTGTTTTTACCCTTTATATATGATCTGTCTGTCTGTTCACGTATCCATAGCATTTTAATTCCTTTATAAGAAAGGTGAAAGCAACAAAAGGTACCAAAGTACCAAAGTACCAAAGCGTGACCCAAAACACTAGTGCATTCCGCATCTACTGACATCATGACTTCAAAGTACAACCCGAACAGCAGCATAAAAAGGGATATAAACAACAACTATGAACTCACAAGCCGAAGACATTTCGAAAGCTGAAAAGAAATAACAATCATGGGAATGACACATTCAGCAGCCCGTTGGGTAGCTCCCCTCTCCTTCGCCATCGACTTCGCAGCCCAGCAATATGGCATGATGTCCTCCCCAAACATGAAGGATGTCCACGATGCCAATCTCTCGTTCTGGTCACCCCAGCCATATTTCATTGCTGGCTTCTTCTTCCCGCAACAGCTGTTTCAACTGGCGTGGCTGTATCGTCTCTGGAAACTCGATCCGAAGAAGAGCGCCGAGGAAAAGAAGGAGGTCGAGACGATGGTTGATTTCGTTCCTTACTACGCGGTTGGCAATCTTTGCATCGCATGTATGTCTCCAAATGCCTCTTATAGGATTCTGTACTGATCGATCTGCAGCGTGGATGATATTCTGGAATGCCTCCGCTTTGAAAACAGCAAACGTTTTCGTCCTAATCAACTCCCTCACCCAACTCTATTACATCTTCGGGCGACTCCCACCTATGAACACACGCTCCACATCGTCTGTTCTCACGCACATTGTGTCTAAAACCTTTGCTGGGATCGGAGTCCTTGATTTCTTGCACAACGGCTCCGTTGCTTATTTCGACCACCAGGGCCCTTCGACCGCGGTGAAGATTTTGACTGGTATGGGTTTTGGCGCCCTTGCTACTTCAAGCGATTGGATCTTCGGAGGATGTATCGTGTACGATTTAGTAGCCTTGGCTGTAGGTCAGAGAGGAATCGGCGAGACGTCCTGGAGCAATTTGTTGGGAGTCTATGCTGTGGGCGCTGCCGCGATCGTGGCCGCCAAGAATTTGGCAAGGTAAGCTCGGTCGGTGGTGATGGTTTGGAAGAGCGTCGCTCACGCTGTTCAGACCACCATACGACAAGCAAGATCCTAGTGGTTATGAAGCTGCCTCAACGGATGATGTGGTTTGAGCCATCGCGGGTTACCTTCAAAGTGGAGGATCATGAGTATGTCCGTCTCAATGTAAAATAGCAACAACCGAACGATGCAGACAATAGTGCAGAAGTATTAAGTATGATTTGACAAGTCTCTGAAGAGACTGCCGGCATTGCTATGATGAAAATTTACAGTCACGTGTGCGTACCCCTTTTCAGTGTTCGCTTAAACTCTCCTCAGCAACTTTATATAAATTGCCAGGAGATGACCCCAGTATAAAATCAAATGATAAGCATTGACTTAGAGCCAGCTAGGCCTCTCAATATCAAAATATTAGATATAAAATTTTAAGCCTCAGTTGCCAGACGAAGACTTGGCTTATAACACACTAAACAACCCCACGACAAAGCTAATAGGACCACAGAGAGTATCAACACCACTCCCAGCGAGATCATCCCAATGACCCTAAACCATCGCCTTTTATCCGCATAATTCTGCCTTGGACCGGCATTAACCATAAGCCCCAGCCCACTTCTCACCATCGCCGCCACCACAAGGGGTGATCACAAAACAGCAAACTCATTTGCCCATCCGCCTCTCTTCGAGCACTAACTAAGCACTATCCCGGAAACTTACCAGTCAAGATGGAAATATTTTTCGTTTTTGTACTTGTGCATATAAATTCAAAGCCGAATTGCCCATGTGCGGGAATCCAGATAGTAACCGCCGTTCCTCTGTCGCTGACAGTACCACGGAGTAAAGGAAACAGGGAACAGGGAACTGTATTGAAAATGTTCCTCCGGGAGAGGACTATTATGTACTGCGACAAATCTTGACAGTATTGGGAATATTTTCAATAATCCTCGGCTGATCTAGACGCTCTGGGACTGTGAATCTGTGATGCATAAGCAGTGAGAATGCCAGGTGAAAGAAAAAGGGAAATATATGGGTTGTTTTTGTTTTTAACTGTTGTTGAGGTAGGGCAGTGGTTTGAGCTGTGGGGTTTGAGAAGGTAGAGAGTGATGGGGATGATGCAGATATACCACTATCTTGACCAATGGACCTATAATTTCGTCGCTTTGTTTTGACCTTCGCAGAAGTACCTGTCTCGTGCATCGGATATAACTCACATCTCTACTTTAGATGTCGCATTGCAAGATATACCGGCTCTCAGTAGATACTGTATTTGCTAAGAAATAATATTAGAAAGGCATCTCACTTGCAACTTGAGCGTGACACCATTTGAGTACACTCCTAGACGTCTCCACTAATGCGTATGAGGTTGACGAGGGGTTTACCATTTGGTTTCCTATCTCGGACAGCAGGATCTGTGCTACCCGTGCTTAGGCCGTAAGCAACGAAATCCTAATCAATTGTGTGAGGCAATTCGACTTCAGTCATCCATAGAAGGAGTGGTCGTGACCATGAACCGATTTTATGATACGCCGACCTCTTGGGAGATGGTGATCTTCTTCCCATATCTTTGAGCTGTCATACTAAGCAACGTACGGGACAAGCAGTGCCTGGTGACAATAGGAAATCTGCTGCCAAGCAGTTAAGGCCGAGGCGCGTAGCTTACGTCTCACTCATATTTGAGTGCGAGCTGCCAACTGCTGTGAATCAGCTGGCTCCAAGTCACTCGCCTGGATGATCAAAACTGCTCCATCAGTTCCGAGGGCTCGGACAACCGACCGATCCCCAGAGAGTCGATTTGGGTATGTTAATGCGAGTCTCACGTAGCCCCTCCAAAAATGATAAAGGTTATAAATACACAAGATGCAACGTTTTGTGCGGCTTGTTACCCCTCTTTGGAGTTTTCAATAGCCATACAAATTACAGAGCCACTGAGCCATGTATTAAGAGAAAATCGCGGCAACAATGTTATCATAAACTTATTAATAGCTCCTACGACTTCGTAGTACAAACAGTAACAAAAGCAAAACGAGGGGATAGCGTTCAAAGAGTCAGAAGACACATTATTACGTTACCATCAGCGCCGGTCTCGTCTGGTGGGAGAATCGAATACTCCGTACGGAGTAGATAATTGATTATGCATACCTTCGGCAGCAGCTTAGCGGCCCAGTCATATTTTTAGTAAGTGCTTCACCCTTGTCCTTGTTGCAACAATGCCATGCATCCCTGCCACGCGACTTGCCCAACTCCTTCGGTCCATCTGCATATGCACGCCGACCGGGACGGGGACCAGAATGGGCACGGGAAGTTGGATGGATTTGCTGACCAAGGATTTGTGATGGCCGGGGTCGACAGGCACCCCCGGTATAATGCAACATTACCAACCCTCGGCGCATCCACAAAGTACGGATAGTTCGGTAGTGCAGCAATTCACCTGCGTCTGCCGACCAATATATTCTCGTAACCGAAAATGGCACGCTACTCCGTACGGTATGTTGTGTGATCCTTCCAACCAACAAATCTAATTAAATGCGAGACGTGAATATCGATATCGGCGCTGAAACCGCTCACCGGGCAGGGGCTTGACAACCAACCAAGCTGACTATCCTCCCGAGCCTAATGATACTACTGTATCAGAAAGTATCATTACCTATGAAATGCAATTTGCAGACACCGAGTTGGAGTACCTCCCGGGAAAAGGTAATCACGCTCAAGCCTCACCGTGAGGTGGACAGAAACATCAGCACCAATGATAATAATATGCCAGGCGGCGTAGGGCGCTAGCAGTCGATGATAATTAGTGCCGCTGTTTGTCGCCGGCAGGAGTCTCGTGCCGCATTCGCTATGGCATCGGGTGGTTCCAGTCATGTTGACCCCCAGCCTGACATACACAGACAGGAAATACCGACCGGCAAACTTCAGCCGCAAACCTATTTCGTCCGATGCTAGTGTGATTGAGTCCAATGGTACGAAGAACTTCGAAGTAGTTTTTGCAGAAAGAGTTCGTCGAACTGGTTCTAACTTGCAGAGCCAAACACGGTAATAGTCCCGTCTTGACCTCCGCAGCACCATTGGTCTCCCCGTCCATTTTCCTTCCAGGCCACGCAGCTTATCACGTTTCTCTTCTCCTTTTCCTTCCCGTCCAGGCCAATCTTCTTCTTTTTTCCTTCAGCCTTGGATCCCTCAACACGTATCCTCTGGACGATTTGACCACTTAAAGTATCCCAGATGGCAACCTCGCCGTCGTCTCCCATAACATCTTCGTTCCCACACAAAACCCAGCGCTCGTTCCCGCCAAACGCGCTTCGTAGTCTGAACTCTTCGTTCTTCCACTTTTCGTCCCTGTAGGATTTGAGAAGTCCTCCTCCATCCTTATCCATAAGTCTGATACTTGAATCCAAAGCTCCCACCAGAACCCCTTTCCCATCCCTCGTCCTCTGCAAGCTCGTTACACTTGCCCCAATGACGTCGACCTCTAACTTTCCCATTCTAATATCGTAGCTCCTCACTGACCCATCTACACTCCCCGTCAAAATCTCATATTGCCCATCCTTACCAGCTCCACTCCCAGCCAGGACACACGATACTGAGTCCTTTGCTTCATCTAGGACCATAATTGGCTTCGTACTGTGGCTCTTGACATCCCAAATGCGTACAGAAGAATCAAAGCTCCCCGAAATCAATACACTGTCTCCTGCCCCTGCAAACGTAACTGTATTGATCCTGGCAGTGTGGCCTTGGTTGCCTCCAAACCGCCGTATGGTCTGCGCTTTTGTGACATCCCAGTGAAAAACGCTGCGGTCGCCGCCTACGCTGGCGAAAGTGGCGTTGTCTTGGGCGACGGCAATATCTAAGACCTCGTAGCCGTGTGCGGAATAGGTCTGGATGAGCTGGGTTGCGCGGGGAGGCTCGAGAGGGTTGCTGCGCGGCGGTGCGGCTGGGCGAGAGGGGTTGTAGAGGCGGATGGAGCGGTCGGAGGAGCCACTTAGGATGTAGGTTGAAGGGGAAGAGGAGTAGGTTAGGGCGTGGACAGGTCCTATGGCTCCAAGTTAGTATGGTGCTTCTAAATCATACAGCAGCCGTGGTATCCTATAGCTTTGTGAATGAAAAAGGATGCTGGATGCGAACTTACCATTAGAGCCATGAAGTTGGGCCAATGGCTTGGACGGAAATGCCATCATGTGAAAGAAAAGGAGTATCATGCCATTGTCGAATAATGTTTCTGCTTCTGCTTCTGCTTCTACATCTGCGTCATATTCTCGCGCTCTCGTCGTCGCTCTGTCGGTGTGCGGATAGCCAAGTACAGGTTTAGATTTAACCTTAGCCTTAGCTCTCGGTACTTGAGTGACAAAAATGAATCCGTACGGACAGTATCTGTGGCTTTCACTCAGCCTTGCTGGCACGTGCAGAACCGAATATTGTGGCACGGATGCACGTGGCAGAATGCCGAAGCTCAGCTTAGTCAGCAAGCCACTCTCCGGAGGTACACGCCCACGCCCACGCCACGCCACGCAAGCTCAAGTACCGACCAACCGCCAGCTCGGGATTTTCGGAAAACTCAAAATGAAGAGCTCCGGCTTACAACCATAAACGATAAACCACGCCATGTGTCCACTTCTTCGAGTTTCAACGCGGCTTTGATGTTTGGATGAGTGACCAGGCCTTCCCTTACGGAGTATTTACTACTTCCTATCATAGCAGTTCTGCGAGGTGGCCAATACATCTTGATCTACAAACTCAATTTTACGGAGTACGAGTACGAGCAAGCTACCTTCAAGTGATCGATCCCGTACTTTTCTCGGCCCAATCTGCCGTACAGTAAGAATTTAAGAAAGAATCAAGTAGGTAGGTGATCCTCCGCGGCTAGGCTACTGTAGTTTGTTTCCCTGTTACAGGGTGAGACGGGAGCATCTCGAGGAATGGGGCTCCTTTAAGTAAGGCTGGCTCATTCATGGGCCCATGGGCCATGGCTCTGCCGACCAACGCTTTGAACAGTAGATCTCACTAGGATCTAGTGCCGCTTGGATGCGGGACATGATCCCGCCATCTCTTAGTTGGTTTTGGAGACCGAAGTAAATTTAGGAGTATAACTTCGTCTAAATACTCTACTTACAAATTTATCTTAGCGCCCCGAGCTGCCACTAGTAGCCTAAATACACGTACATTACTTACGGACCTATACGAGTCAATCCTGAAGGAAGCGAAGCTTACGGTAGTTGGGTCACTAGTACACGCTCGGGTTTCAATACTCTTTCTTCGAGACACCGCATCTACCGTCGCAACCTAGCCAGCCGTGCTGATCTGATCGCGGCGTTGATCTCGTCTAGATAGCCTAGTTCCTCTCGACCGCTATCGCTCAATAGCCGACGAACATGGACTGTGGCGGGGTAAGGTAATTTAGGTAGCGGAGCCCTCGTAACGGCATTGTACGGTACTCCGGAGTAGTTCCTGGTTTCTTGGGTCGGCAGTCCGATTCTTGAGAGAACTAACCATCTTCTTCCAAGTATTACAAGTGATGATCATAGGGAATTGTAGGATATCATAATAAAATTATGTGTGTCACTGTGTTTGTTTTCATTGCTATGTATAGTTACAGGTTGTATTCTTCAAAGTACATTACAAGCAGTCGTCGAATACCTCTTTAATCAAGTTCAAGAGACATCACTATCTTTCGAATTGTCATTCCATCGTAAATCGTGTGTGCAATCCAAGTGCCGTGGTTCATGCGTAAATACAGTCGTAGTCCTTCGGGAATGTTTTCTCAATCGCCTGTTCCATCTGAAATATTTCTTCTCCTGTCTCCTTACTCGCAACTCCAAGATTGCCGAACCTAGACGCCAAGGCCCCCTGCACGTCTCGACCCGTTGTAAGTTCCGCCAAATCTTGGACTCGTTCGAACACAAGAGCTTGTTGGTTCTTGGCGCTATGCCAAAAAATTGCGAGCTCGGCAAGAACAGCCTGTGCGCCGCTGAAGGATGCGAGGCGACTTGAGACAGTTGCCAATGAGACCTTTGCTGTTAAAATGTCGAATGCACAGACGATAGAGTGCCCGACAAACGGCGATGAAAACCTTGCGTGAGTCATGCTCTGTCCATTTGAATGCGTATCCGGCGAGGTACGATGAGTTGTCAGTCCGTCTACCAAAGACATGACAGTTTCCGCGTGATGTCGGGCAAGAGAGACGCGACGGACGAGTTGCGCGCTGCTGAGAGTAGATTGCCAAGTATAGCGACATAGGTTCATCATTGTCGTATGGTACACAGTGTGCATTGTCATGAATACGCCAACTTTCCCATTATCTGCTGCTCTCTTGAGATTTTCCGGTGAAAAAGCATAGCAACTAGGCAAAGATTCGTTCCAGACCTGTAGTCGTCGACTTGCTTCCTCGTAGAATGTGCTGAATGAATTCGACACTGATGTAGATGGTCGCTGAGAGCTTCGGTAAATATTCGCCATAACGTCTCCCCATATCGTAGCAACGTTGATCAAATAGGCTATTGATCCGACTGTCCAGTTAACATTCTGAATTGGAGGAGTTGCGGGGTCAAAAAACGGATTCTGGACTTCGGCTTGAGCCTCAAAACTATTGGCGTCACAGGGAAGTCGTAGGAAGACATCGTCTGCATGAAGCACGCTGAAATGGCCTGAGCAGAATCCGATCAAATGATCAACGAGGTAGCAGCTCCAGAATGTCCGTCTCCGGCATTCGGCATAGCCGTGACGGTTGAGACCATAGGGGAATCTCTGGAGTGAGGCATCGTCACTTTTCTCAATTTCCACATTCAATCTCAATCCACACGCTGCTCTCATAGCCGCACCGCAAAAATCCCAAGCATCGTTCGTGTTGTTGATCGAAAAATAATATAACGAGAGCAATAGACGTGACTGAACGAGCTGGATGCTAAATCGGCGGTTGTCGCAAGCGTATCGAGAGATGGATGCATATCTAGTCCCAAGAGCTTTGTGT
This sequence comes from Lachnellula willkommii, assembly GCA_007825375.1. Classification (NCBI taxonomy): domain Eukaryota; kingdom Fungi; phylum Ascomycota; class Leotiomycetes; order Helotiales; family Lachnaceae; genus Lachnellula; species Lachnellula willkommii. The sequence continues at coordinate 31,005 of QGML01000023.1, read as the reverse complement.
TCTTGCTTTACAGAAAATATCGAGCCAAGCGCGAGTGCACTGTAAATCAGCATTAAATCGTCCAAGGACTGCACTCTCGCTGAGAGAAACCATGCTTTGAAAGCTTGCTGTGGAAACATTGCCGCTGCTGTTTCTGGCCCACTCTTGAATAATAGATCGATGATATCGCGGACAATTTCTGGGTTAGTAGCAAATGGATTGACTTGCCACTCCCGGAAGAGGCTGTGATCGAGAGTTGTAGGGGCGACGGGCTCAGTCCAGACTGTAGCTGGCGAAGCCACCTCTTGGACCGAGAGTCGGGGCGAAGGTTCTGACGCAACGGGGGTGAAGTCATTGTACCCAATGCGTTGACGCTTTGTATGATGCATCTCCGAGTCGGGAGTTGCTGGTCGTAAAATCTGCCTTGGTGAGACAGACTCACTGCTCTCCCGCTTCCCCACCTTGAATGGCTCTGGATCCGTTCGTGACGATGAGGCAGGCCTTGAACTAAGATCTTCTGGATCAGCTGGTGGTGTATCTGGCGATCCTTGTCCGCCTCGAGGCCTATTCAAACTCATTATTAGCAAACGTGGACTTCAAGCCCCTGCTTCTATAGCCAAATAGGTTATGTAGACTACTTGAGACTTCGAGGACAGTATAGACTTACGCATTCTTGAACTTGCAAATCCTGCCAAACTTTTCGCATTGAACGCACCGAGGAAAATCAGGGTCACACTTGATCTTTTTTTCTCTGCAAGTAATGCAGGCAATGGCTAACCTCTTCCTAGGCTTTCCAGCTTTTGTCACACCCCAATGAGCATTAACTACCTCGCCATCGATGACAGTTTTGCAGTGTGTACCATCATCATAAAAATAACACATTCCCTCACCAGAAACCTCAGCTTGTCGGACAAAACGAGGTAAAAACTGCGTTCCTGTCCAGATCTTTGGCCCCAGGCCGTCTTTCAGGGCCGTCGCGTCACCCACAACTGTACTCGTGGGTGTAGGAGGAAAACTTGGGGTCACAGGTGTGCTGTGGGGTCCCTCACGGTAGTGTTGCCTGGGTTCTGCTTCAGGTCTGTGCGCGGGACGTGGGTGTTCGGGCTGGGTTCTGAACGACGACGACGTGTCTCTTGGAAAGTAGTCATTGCGACTAGATTGTGGGCGTGGAGACCAGGCGTTCCCAGAGGGCTGGGCCTGGCTTCTAGAAGCTTCAACTGGACCAAATCGCGATTCGTATCGAGGCGATTCCGGTCTCATTCCAGTCGCAGTGGGGCGAGGAGGGGGAGCAATCCCTAACATCTCGACCTGCTCTGGTCTAGAGTTGAATGGAACTTGCTGAGGACGTTGAAAGTAGGAACCGTCAAAAGGACGATCTTGATGGAGCGGCGTTGCGAGATGTCTTCCATCATGAACTGATGGTGGAAAGATAGGACTATGATGATCTGAATATGGAGATTGAGCTGGTCTGCTTTGATGTGGTGTAGAGCCAAAGAGACTGCTTAATGAGGGCAGCTGTTCTCGAGTAGGTTTCTGACTACGTTCTGGGTGACTTTGATACATATCCCCAACTTTTGCATGTTGGATGCTATGATGCCTCTGGCTATGATCAGACATTGGGGAACGAGACTGCGAACTGTTCCAAGTATTTCTTTCGTGGTCCTTAGTCGAGTGAGTTGGATAAGCGTGGTGGTCCTGAACTTCCCGATGAAAGTAAGCAACTTGTTGCTTCTCGTAGTTTGAATCTTGCTCGTGCAGGGAAGGAATAAATGGTCTGGTGTATATCTGGGTCATATTTGGGGCTTGTGGCCCTATCTCAGTTACGAGTCCTTACTGCCCGACTCATGAAAAAGGCGTATAGTGTTCTCGGTGGGTGGCACGGCTCTGAGTCTGGCCGTCTATTTCAGGAAGACTCGACGGTTGATTTCCGCAGTTTTCTCTCCAGTGCATACAATAAGTTTCCAAGCGGCAGTCGCAATGAAGTGCCGTGAGTCCTGATTGGCGAGGTAGTTCCGAAAAGAAGTGGGCGGTAAGAAGTCCCACCAAGGTTATGAGAAGGGGACAAATACAAGTTGCCAGGAAGTTTACAACAGTCGGTACTGGGAGACTCGAAATGTTGGCTCATGCGGTGTCATAAATCCAGCCATACCCAAAGTTCTGGAAGCGGAAGCTCGTGCAAGACCAATTTCCTTAGTCGACGGCTGGTAAGTACATGCAGGCGTCACGACGGATATCTTCAAGGATATTTAGCCCTAGCTCGTGCAGCAGGGTGTGAAGGACGATGCAGGTTGTCGTGGAATCCGGAGACAGGGGATGTTTGGGACTTGGTAGTGCCGCGTGCTGGGTATGGGTATGCAAAAGAGAAGAAGAAGAAAACAGAGACCGTATACTTGGGATCTTGCGATACTAAATCTACAGTACAGATAGGGCACGGAGTACCTCCGTGATGCAATGGCTCTTGGAGTCTTGGACTTAGGTCATTCAAATGCAACGCACAGCCTTATTATGTGACTACTGCTCGTACCAGCTGTCTTATTGGTGTTCTATGCCTAAAAGGGTAGATCTTGACATGGTGGACAAAGGCCATGAGTTTAAGTAGCCGCTCACAGAGCAAAAATGGAAATGGACCCGGCCCGCCAACGGGGCGTTTCGGCCACGAGGTGGACATGCACTAGGTGCGGCCCAGCTGCCAGCTTTGGTCCTGTCATTCCCTGGTTCAAGGTAGGTTGTCGTCTACGCGGATTCCCACTTGTGGGGTAAAAGAGGCGGCGCTTTACGGAGTATGGTGCCAGAAGATGCACCAAGCTTCCTCCCGACTCCTGAGGCGTGTGCCGCATGGCGCGGCAAGGGAATAATTAATGACGGAGTACGGAGTACCTCCGTAATGCTGATGTCCAGATTCTTGTTATAGAAGAGTGTTAATGATAGATGAAGCTATTTTGAGAACTATTATTCCACGCCGTATGTGTGTGTGTGGTGTGTGGGTGGATTGAGTATTAATGTGGTAAGTTATACCGGTAGTCACACTTGAATGCTTCCCACTGTCTATGACATGGCTTCGTCCGAAAACATTATTGAGTTCCAGGCAGAAGGTAAATTTAATACTGCCGTACGCGGAAAGGTACTCCGTACTCCGTACTGTACTAAATTATTTACGGAGTAGGAATTTTAGGTACGGAGGTACACGCATGCACCCACACTACCAAAGACCCGGTGATGCGTTTCCCGCTAATTACGGAGTACGGCGTCCTTTACTGCCAGCCCATGGTAATAGTCGCGACGGGGGAGCTATAGTACCGACCCTGAACTTGCGACATCTCAAAGTGATAACCCCCCGCCCCCCGCCGCTAAAGCGTGTCCGAACACTCGTACAAGCAGGGTTTGTCCTGCACGGTTATTAAGTTATCGTGCCCACCTCGTGGAAACTTTCCGGGCAAGCTTGCCATGCATTCCTCCCCACCTCTGGCCGTGTTGGGCTGCTTCAGGTTCCCAGCTTACTTAGAAGGTCCCAGTGATGTGACGGGCACTGAATTAGTGCCATAGAGACTGGACGTGGACGTGGGCGTCATTTGACGAAACTATAATTGTGAAAGCCAGAATCGTTTGCAACCCCTCACTCACTCTATCGTGAAGTCGTTCGCCCCGCCCCCCTCAAAATACAGCCAAAACTCTTATTACGATGCCTCATAACACCTTCTTAACCTCCTTTGCAACTTTCGAGGAGAGGAAGTCCAAATAGACATTGTATCATGGTAGCTTCAACTTCACCCGTCACCTAAGGTATTGCTATAAATCGCATTGTACCTACTACCTACTAAACTTGCCTCATAACTTTACTGTATTACCTCCGTAGTACACGTAGTGACCTGGACCTGGTCGCGGCTGGGCCTCTGCAAGTGATGGAATCCCGCCAGACTGGAAACGGGACGAGCTCCGAAGATGACCATACTGATTAGAGACTTAAGAGTCTACTAGCCTTCTGCCAATGATGATATTACGGAATACGGAGTACGACAAGTGGCCCCACTGTCTACTAGCTCCCGGTAGATCATGCGGAAGGGGCGAGCTTCAAAGTCTACCCTCCGTAAGATTGAAAATATACTCCGTATTATTGAACCTGTGACCCTTTATATCACAAACCAAGATGTCGGGAACATAAAATATGCGTAGACCTCCGCATCAGAGCTCTGAGAATATTAACTTAAGTATACGCAGAAGTTTCGGTTGAAATATCCAAAATATAGTTCTGACATTGTTATTTGGTTAGCGAATGAAGACCTGGTTCTTTAATTCAGGGTCACTTATTAGTACGTAGGATTAGTAATACAATAGCGTTGTGAAGTACAGAAAACCCCTTGCATCACTCGCTATAACTGGTGTAAGCATAATATGCTTATAGGGAATTTTGGTGAGAAAACCGCGTGCACGCTCCCTATGGGTATCTGTGTGGCATTTGTCCACCTAGAAATCCCAAGCATACTTTGTATATGTTTCAATTTATGTTTAGGTTTTCCCGGTCCCGATCGTATGCGTTATATCGAGTTTACTCTGTGTTGTATATTGCCAATCAACCCGAAAGAGAGGTCCTCCGAAACCATAAGCAACTGCATGTCTGCTATAAACTACCATACTACGCGGGGCTAGACTCCTGGGGTCAGTTTTAGAGGTGTGCCGGATTATTAATAGGGGTTTTAAACCATGTCAAAATCAGTTGAATCGAAGCAAACTCTAGTTATTGAAACGTCGAGATAAATACGGTAAGAGCGGTTGCCCTTTTGTCATTTTCACCCCCTGTAGCAGATAGGCTTCTCCTTTTCCATTCTTCCCATTTTCAATCCATGTCACCATGTGCCGTTTGCAGAGTTACAGATGAGAAATATACCGGACAAGGGTGGCCCTTACCTTGTCGCTCGTCTGGATCACCGTGCCACCTCACTGCAGGAACAAGCGCATGAGCATGGAAGTTGCAGGGATTTGTGCTGCAAACAATCGCATTAATTATGGAAAAGCTTGGGCTCCATCGTGTCTTCGTGGAATCGGAGGAGCCTGCCGAAGAGGCCGGGAGAGAGTCAAAATGCCGCACTACTGGGATGGCAGCATTTACAAAGTGCTATGTGCTATTTACTTCACTACCGCATATAACACCGTTACACCGACTCGCCCGCCTAGTGCCGAGTACGTACTTCGAGGTATAACTACTCGAGTACTCTCGCTGTGAAGCTATTCAGAACTAGTCGAAAGGGACTTCACTCCTCGAGTCATGGATAGCCAATGCCGGTCTAGAAATCAGACCTCGCGATTTCAGAATTATTTAGTTATTTTGATCTCTTGGCTGTGTAGCAAATATGATATATCCCGCACCGGGACAGTATTTATCGATGTTTTGGGCGCTTCTTCCAATCTTCCCCCATCCCCTCCCCTCCTAATTTAAATCGCACAGGGGACCGTCACGCATAGACCAGCATAGGCGTCCTACTGTACGCGTACGGAGGGAGGTATGTAAATTTAACACCAAGGGCTGGCTACCCCATTCCTGGCTGCCATGCTACTGTAATTTAGTTGCCATGCAGGGCAGCGTCACGAATTCTCGGGAGCGGTACCCTGGAATATTTATACTAATTTACCTACAACCATGTACCGAATAATTTCAAACCCGGCCCCCGGGGTCTTTTCTTATTCGTGAATTTACGATACACCCAAACCTTTAAGTCTGGTAAGCGACCGGCTGCCAAGTTTTTCCCGTGCTACAGTATGCACAATATTCTAAGTATAGACAGCATAATAATCTTAACACAATTACTGAAGCAATACCGGGAAAAGGGGAGGTATAGGAGGGGTTCTTTATAGGTGACTGGCAGATAACAAGAACTATCACTCAAGACATAATCATATGGCGATCTGTTGGTATAGAGTCAAGCATGCCCTACCTGTTGCCGTACTCCGTACAACTCATACTTTGAAGTAATAAATTTAGAAGAAGCTTTGATAAGCAGAACCTTCTTTCTGACACTCGCTTACTTTTTCCCTATGAAGCAGGTAGATCGATGATCCCACGTGTGGTCCCGCCTGGTCTGTGGGATGTTATCTGAGCACTACCGAAAGCCCCCGGAATTGCCGTGATTCGTGATTCGTGGGAACAAGCGTCATTCCCTCCGCATTCCCTCCGCTCCATACTAACTATCCACTAGTGCAGCATTCAAAATAGTGCAAGTAGGGGTAGGGGTAGATACAAGTATAGGTACAAGTATAGGTACAAGTATAGGTACAAGTATAGATACAAGTATAGGTACAAGTATAGGTACAAGTACTACCGACAACCTCCATTAAGCACGAGTGAGGCCGAAGAAGAGGCTCAAAATGTCCCCATGGAAGGTTGTTCGATGCTCAAGCCTTGCATTGCTGAAAACAACTCTCCAAGAGTCCAAAGCGCCGATCGGGGAATGCGATGAAGGTTGTACTTGTATGACTGCATGCACGCGGCGTACACGAACACTCACACCACCCTCAAGCTAGGCTTGCATTTACGAAGTAAGAGGATATCCACGAAATACCGAGGATGCGGTACCGCATTTCCATTATATTTTATCCGTCCATTCAGCACCCTTCCCTCTCTGCCTCCACACGGAGTACCGTTCCACATAAGGTCATAGATTGCGCGGCATTTTGCCCAAACAGTTACCTCCCATTATTGGGCTCCCAATCTTGTTCCTCAACTAACCACTTACCAAATTCAAGCTAATCCACACTTCCACCGTTCCAACAATACTCCAACAATTCACGCAAAGAAGTTTTCATTACGGGACGCCTCTCGTTGTGGGGTATGCGGAATGGGCTGATTACCCTGCGCGCGGACGAGGTGATCTGCCTATTTTCCCGACGGGTTCTCGGTCTATAACGGCACGGCATCTTGTCGGTTGCTTGTCGAGATTACAAGGTTTAAAAGTTTATACGCGTCAAAGGCTGGTAAGCTTTCCCGCTCGGTAGGTGTGATGAATATCAATGAAGATAGGTTGACCACAATGCCATGTATACTATTATTTTTTTCTTCAGTAGTACGCCTTTGCCTTTTCGAATCGAACCTTTGAGATACAAATTTCAAGATAGCCACGCAACGCGGCAACTAGCGTTGCCAAGTGCTATAGTGTATCAAAACGGTAGATGTTTAATATCGAAAGTGTTTGAGTCCGCTGCTTCTATTGATGTCATATGTTTTCAACTGATTATAGTGTTCGTTTTAATTTGACCTATTTCCTTCCTCGATTAGGCAGCTTTAGCCATGTTGATTCAAGATATCGTTAACTGCAGAGTATTCAAAGAATCTTAGCTACTGCGTTGACTTGAGAGGCAGTCCCTCCACTTATAGCGGATGTTGTGCTCAGCAAGTCTGTCACCAAAGACCGTATTGCAGAGCACGCCGTCATAGTGCAAATAAATGCAAACCTTAATGCCATATCGATATATACGGGGCTGAAGATCGAGCATTTCAAGGAGAAATTCCCTGGGACAAAGTAAAGTCTATTCTACGCAAGCTAAAACTCGGGACATTTTCAAGTGAGCTGTTATGAAATGATCTCAGATGATAATTGTCTCTTTACCCGCCTTATATCCACTCCAAGAATAATCAGCAAGATTGATAGGCTGTTTCCAGAAAAAGCTTTCTTCAGTCTTTATAGATTTTGTATCGATTGTTCTACTATAGACAAATAATAAATGTACCATCCTTGAATTGTTATTCCTTACTAAAGGGGGTGGACACGTTAAACCGAACCCCTACACGCAGATCACTCGTTGCCAAGTGGTTGCTAGGTACGTTTTACTATATAAAATATACGTTTTTGAGTACTCACGGGCTAGAAATCCATAAAAAACTCCACCTTTTACACTTGTAAGGGTTCCGTTGAACGTACCCACCCCCTTTACAACTTTACAGTGCTTTACTTGTACTATCTCGCCCCCCTAGTGATTCACATAAGCAGTCTGGAATCTGTCTCCGTATTAGTAATAACACATTCATAGCCTTTTTTTTATGATGCCACGAGGGATCTCTTCAGGTGTGGAGCAACAAAGGCTTAGGTAAGAGGTGCCGCTTAAATGCTATGCGAATATACAAACACATTTTTCATGTGTTGATTATAAGATCTGCAGTAGGTAGGCCCTTCTACTCTTTGGAAGCAGACGAAGACCTGAATATTTCATGCACTGTGCCATTTTAGTTAGGCCCGATGATGGAGGGATTGGTGTGAGATCAGGTTAATTCAATTTAGCAGGGAGCTTTCCTCATGCTCCTGGATAAATCTGTCTACCCTGCAATTACAACTATATACATTAATATTTTAGCTTTCTCTTCGCTAGCTTCTCAGGTTGTCTGGTAATAGTCTATCGATTTAAGTTTAGTCTAGATGTAGCGATCACCTTAGACCTGAAAGTTTAGCAGCTGTCGAAATAAGAGACAAGTATAGACGGCGTAGTTATACAAAGCTCGAGGTGCAAGTGATACTCGTTTAAATATTTGAGAGAAGGTGAGCTACCTACACCCACCCTTTGCTTCTCTTATATTGCTTAGTTACTTTATTAATAGCGCTTTTCCTATTATGTTTACTCTTACCCACTCTCGTGTTTCTCTGATTGCCTTTTTTGATAATTACTTTCTTATAGAAGCTCTTGTTTTATAATTACGATATTATAGAAAGTTCTTCTTTAACTATCCTGATCCTAATGCTTTATAAGACTAATTATATAGCACGATGAAATAGCTACCGATATATCAAGATAGAATTATTTCAAACTTGATTCTTATTTCTATAGAAAGTTAGAAAGGTGATATATTACTATTCCGAAATCATTATTATATTCTTCTTTGATATCCTCAACCCCTTCGTTCTCAAATGGTTCTTTTGCTACTAGTTCTCGTCTCTACTGCTCTGGTATTATCTATCTATATCTAGATCTAGATCTTAAGTCTTCATAAACCTCTCCTCGCTATAATAGGCACATGCTAGTCTTGCGGAGATAATTATATCTATTATAGGTAATCCAAGTTTCACGAATAAAAGTCATAGTAGACAGACCTGTAGCCAACCGCTTACACCCCTGTCATATATGCCACAGCGAGGAACCAGACGTACCTCCGCCAAAACAAGTCACAACACAACATCTCTAGTAGAGAAAGGTTCAGTCAGCAACCAAATATCCCATCCACTGTCCAGCATCTCACCAAGTGCAAACCAATCCGTTTCAGATGGTTTCATGAGCTGTGTAGCAAATCTCGTGATTTTTCCTTCAACAGCATTGAAATATTCTACCATTTAGTACTTTTTTCAGTTGCCCAGCTTGCCCGCTAGTTCAAGAAGTTTCCTCTCATCCTCTATACCGCGCTTCGCTCAATATCACCCGCATTATCATTTTTACACCAAAAAGTGGATCAATCCCTGCTATACGAATGCTGCAGGGGATGGGATCGCTAATAGAAAGGGGAGATTGAATCAACCAGTAGCTTATGCTACCAAAATCTGGCTGTGGCAGCAGACCTGCTGGTTTAGCGGGCATTTGCAATTGTAGAGGAGGACGTTGAACTCTGGAGCGGTCAAGCTTAGTGTTTACGCTACGTTGATACGAGTCTATCTTTTAGTGGTTTTTGCTGGCTTTGTTCGCGGAAAAGGAGGAATAGTTTCCTTGAATTAGAAAAGGAGTTGGTTGCTAATTATTTACTTGGGATAATGGTAATGTTTGCAAGTTATTAGATTTCTTTCTCTTCATTGGTTTAATATTCTTGTTATAATATGAGTTATTTGAGTGCATAACACTTCAAACTTCGACTGATCATGACTTATTGATTATATATATTGGCCTCTATATCAATATGGTTTGCGATAGATTATTGCACTCCCACGCCCCCACGCCTTAAATCCCAGAATATTTAGAAATCAGAGATACGATCTGGGCAACTGGTCATGTAGGGGAAATCAGCGCACATGGCCCACAATAGAGTTCAGACTGGGTTAGGTAACGTCCCATCCCGTCAGGTAGATGCGGAATACGAAGGGTGTTTCTGTCAGCCACAACGTTGGTTGACGTTCGACACAAAGTGATCAGCAAGGACACGTAAAAGTGGCCTACGATCGCTGATGCGAAAGTTCATGCAAACGGTTGGGTTCGTGACGCAGATAGAGACAGCTGCAGCGCGGCTACGTGATCCCCTTTGAAGCTGAGTCTCACCGGGGAGAAGTTGAAGCGTTTTCCTTGCCCAGCACAACTGCACTGAGATTCATAGACCTTGCAATGTTTGATGATGTTGAAGATGTTGACGTGGAAGAGTCTTGCATGTTTGGCGACGTAGCTAAAGATGAAGAAGAGCTTTCTTCAAGTAGTATTGCGAAGAAAACAACAGTGAAAAAGATCAGGCTTATAACGTCGAGAGGTTCCCTCTGTTGAAATGACTATAACTATGCCGATGCAGAACCAGGAGTGGCAGTCGGAAGGGGCAGGCATGCATCATCGTATTCGGACTAGCGCATTTTTCTTGCTTGGCGTTTTCCTTAGCTTCCTACGGACTCGCATTCTGACTCAACTCTCCATTTCAAACTCGGCGGCAACACATATAAGCGCTTCGACCCTTCGATACAAATCACCATGGCCAGTCGTTCAGCACCTTTAGCCGCTCAGAAGAAGAGACGGTTAACCCAGACGAAGAAAGGTATGTCGTCGCACCTCTTACTATACTGCGCAATCATTCTGACTTTCGCAGCGCAAAAGCATCAGGGTATCAGCAAAGCTACGCGACGCAGTGAACGCATACAAAACAACGAGAGCTCACGGTCGAATGCTAAGGATAGTCGAGAATTAACGGAGCAAGAGGCATGTTTGCGCTAGTTCCCATCACTGTCGAAGATCTAACATGGCGAAGAATATCTTGAATCCTCAAGGAATCAAAAAACAAGCCGTCAAGGCAAAGAAGCGCACTCGAGACCCCGAGAATCCTTCACCAATCGAACAACCAACGAAGCGTCTGCGACCTCATTCTCCCCAGAAAACCTACAAGAAGCGAAAGCGACCTCGAGAGAACGAAGTTCCGCCTTCCAACGCTTCGCTTGAGCGGCCCGCAAAACGAGTGCGAACATCTACAGCTCTAGTTCAGCAGACAATTGGTGAAGCTCGGATTGACTTCTGGACAGAGAACGGAAACTGGCCGACAGAGGAACAAGAGAAATCCATGGATCGTTTTCGAGATATTGTCAACCATGCGCGTGCCAAAAGACGATCCCTAAGCCGCAAACGCTCAAACGCCAGCTTGAACACAGAAACGGCCCAGACTCAAACTCAAAGCAGCCAACAACCCCGGGATCAGAAGAGTGCCCCGTATAAACATCCAATGTTCGAAGAACAACTGAAGGAGTGTGGTAGCTTCATGGACGATTACGACAAAGGCATTACTGCTGAAAGCGAAAGGCTCTGCCAAACGCTCCTGCAAGCACCTCAGCCACTACCTGAACACACCCTATTTTCTGACGATGAACTTTTCAAGAAGACATGTAAAAGGATTAGAGGCGAGAACGAGACTAAGGTGGTCCGCGACATTGCACAACTTATTGTTCCTCCAGCTGAGATTTTGGCCGATCGGGGAGCCGAACACCTGGAAATTCTCCGAGAGACGACCAACGCATGTTGGGTCAACTCTTACACATTTATCAACCCCTCTGGTTCGCGTCCTGGTCCTCGTCCACAGCCTGATTTCGGCCTTGGGTTCAAGAGAGACGCATTCAGTCGAGAGCAGCTTCAGAAGCTACAAATTTATATCGGCGACCCACTTGCAGATTCTTCTTGGATTGCGGCAACATATAATATGTATCTTCCGTTTCTCTCTAGCGAAGTTAAGTGCGGAGCAGCTGGTCTTGATATCGCTGATCGACAAAATGCGCACACTCAGTCCGTTATCCTACGAGGTTTGTACACACTCTTCCGCTTGGTTGGCCGAGAGAATGAGCTGCATCGAAAAATCAATGGCTTCTCAATATCTCACAGTGACGTGGAGGTGAGAATTTGGGGCCACTACGCCATTATCAATGGAAAAGATGTCGAATTCTACCGACACTCGATTGCGGAATTCAGTATCTCGCCAACGGCACGAGGAGACGAGAGATGGACGGCATATAGTTTTGTCAAGAACGTCTACGACCTATGGCTTCCCGAACATTACAAAAGAATCTGCTCTGTCATAGACATGCTACCGGCTGACTTGAACTTCGACGTGTCGGAGCTGGATCAGGAACTGAACTCTTCACGCTCAGGACTGTCTCAAGGGTTTGATGATTATAGCTTAGCCGATGAACAAGTCGTACCGGATAGTCAGCCAAGTGTTCAGCAGATGACTCCAGCCACAACAATTCAAACGAAGTCCAGTAACCTCAAGAAGAAAAAGACGAAATAACGACCTACGCTCATCATCTAAACCGGGCTCGCCTGTGCCTCCTCCTGCGACACTCATTAGGCCACACTTGTCTCGACTGCAGCGTACCCGCGAGACGTAACGGAAGTCCGGTATTTGTGGAGGTCTGCAATTATTGGGCGTAGCGGAGTGGATTTTCCTGCTGGATTTGGCTGTCATGCTGCGTCGTTGAGCAAAGAGTTTCGACGAGATGGTTGGACGGTACTGGATTATTGTACTCGGGCGGGTTTTTAGTCAATCTAGTGGTCTGAGCTCCACCCTTCAAAAACAACAAAACAACCAAACTTACAACATTTATATCTTCACGAATAATGGCTTAAACAGCGCGATTTTAGTGTTAGTTTAATCGTCTTATCAAGCTCTTTTATATGCTAACTTCGCAGACTATCCCCTTGACTTCCGTAGCTCCCACGAGCGCCCTCGACGCAGCGAAATTGTCACACTCGAACGACATTGCTCTAACCGTGTCGCAGAGAAGGGAATAGCTCTAATGCGAGCTAGCAAATTCAAGGGATGGATTATGCGAGGTTATATTGCTTAGATTAATGCTTTGTTTAAAGAACGGGAGGTTATACGTGGCTAAATCGAGACGATTAGGTTAAAAAGGTGGATAGGGGGGGGAGGATCTAACTACACAGGGAGAATTCAAGTATTAGAATGAAGCTTAAATTATATATATAAATATCTAGCTATAGAAGCAGTTATCTCCATTTAAGTCTATAATCTTTTAGAGCTTATTTTCGATACCCTTAATCTATTTATTTATCTCTAATATAGGGATTTTCTTCCATTTCTCCTCCCACGCCTTTATAACCTCCTCCTCTATCCGTAGTACCTTCCCTTATACCCTAATTTAGCAGCAAATAAAGTCCTAGGCTTGCTTAATTGCATTAAGGTTAGGGGAGTTTAGAGGCTATATTAATCGCGCGATTTAAAGAAGGTGGAAGATGCATATTATAAAGCGCGATCTATAAGCTAGCGCATTATTAATTGCGAGTAGTATTTAATTGCGATAAGCTCTTATAGACCTCCTAAGGTTCTCCTTTTCTTGTAATTTATTAATCCAAGGCTTTAAAAGAGGTGTAATATATTTAGATTAAAGCCTAAACTAGTTAATACCTCTAGACGCGCAATTGCCGCGAATAGTCTATTTATTCTTAATATACGTGTTAATAGGGGGTTTTTTCCCTTTGCGCTTTTAACCTTTAGTAGCAGCAGCAGCCTATAAGAATAGTAAGCATTTTAGTAGGGAATTGCGGTCGCAATTATAGTTATAATACTTATATCTTTCTCTCTCTTAATCTCCTCAAATTTAGCTATAAGATAAGGGCGCTTTTCCTCTTATAACCTTCTAATTAACTCTATAGCTTTATTACGCTTGTCTAAGGTCTCCTTCTTAAAAATATAATAAGGACTAGGTGGTTCTCCCTATTTAATCGCCCTATAGAACTCTACCTTTTAGTAGTCCTTTATAGTTAGATTCTTGATATTAGAGTGGAAATACTCTTTAAGAGTATACTAGGTGTAATCCTTTCTATACTTAGAATAAGCATTAGCTTAATTAATCTAAATAATAGTCTTAAGATCTATAGCTAGAAGCTCCCTAGCTAATTCCACCCTCTTTTGCGCGTTTTTAGAGGTTATTTCGAGCTTTTTAGCGCTAGGAAGGTAATAGAGGCGATATTTATATATAAGCTTTTAGAAAGTCAAGTTACTATATTCTAGCTATATCTCCTTAATATACTCCCAAGCTATTTTTGCTCTTATAGGGTAGTTTTTAGTGACTTCTTTAATAATTTAGTATTCTTAGGCCTCTAAGAAAACGCATAGTCTATAATATCTCCTAGGGCTATTAATATAGTTAGAAATATTATCTAAAGGTCTCCTATGCTTCTCTGCCTTCTACTCTACTCTCTACTAAACTCTCTATATTATTATCTAGTCTCTATAGTGTTTTTTGCCTAGTTAATAATTGCTTATTCTATTAATATATTAAGCTATAATTTAGGCGCGTTCTACTTAGTTAATTTCATAGCAATTACTCTTAGGTGAGAGGGGATAAATACCTTTAGTCTTGCGATTCTTATATATTATTTTAAGGCTTAATTAATTAAAGAATAGTTAATATAGAGTGGTTGCGAAAAGCTATATTTTAAGTATTTTAACGATATTTATTATTTTGGGTGCTTGGACCACTGGATTCACTAAAAACCCGCCCGAGTATAGCGCTTCGTGAGATTAAAGCAAAAATATTAGCACCGGGTTAAACTATAATATATAGAGAGGCTAATTGCAATTATGCTCGAATAGGTTTAACTTGATTAAGTTTTTCTCTTCCACGGAGATTTCATCGTCTGAATATTAAAGTAACTACAGCGTAGTTTAAGACGAAAATGCATAATTAATTGCTTAGTTATCACCTTTTAAGAAGGCACCTAGACTTGCTCCCCTACTAACCACTCCTTTAACTCGATGATTCACTGCTTGTTTTCTGTTAATATAATCCGCAATATGTTCTATATACTATGTCTAGCATATAATATAGATTAAGGAAATTTATTAAGATAAGGTTAGATGATAAAGGTGTAGTAGATATAGCTAATAATAGTAGCTTTAATACAGTGGCTAAAAGAAATGCGGGGTGCTTGCTAAGTGGCAAGGATTTAAACCCGGACGTTCCCTGGTTGCGATTAACGTCTTCAAGCTAATCTAAAGGGTGCATGGCATTATAGACTACTATAAACTTCGGGTTGATATCCTTCTTTCTCTCCTAAGTGCTCTCGCTTTTAGGAAATCTTACTTATTTTATATAGTATTGGAACCCTCTCCCGACTTTCCGCCTTCCCTGTAGCTCCTTAACCTCCCACTGGTTGTCTTCGAGATCTATGAGCCCCTTGACAGGTGGTTCTTTAATAGTCGTAATACTAACTCCTGCGCAGCCTGGGTATTTGATTAGCCATGGAAAATAGAGCTTCAAGTGGTTAATATGCACTTTCACTTGCTTCCGAAATGTAAGTGCTGGGCTGTGGTACGTCATCTGAATCTGTGAGGTCTATAACTTCAATTTTGCTAAGATCTAGATTATTTAGTGGAGGAATTGCCTGGTTAATTAGATCTTCACTAAATGCGGATAATAATAGAGTATTATAGCCACTAGCAGAATCCGATCCTATTTGGGTGCTGCTTAAACAGGATGGTGTAGAACGGTTGGACGTTTCCTGGGAACTATTAACTATCTCATATTCCAGTTTGATTATAGTGTGTTAGATTATCTCCTGGAGTTCCTCACCTTCTAGGGTGAGATCCACGACTGGCATCTAGTAATTATGAGAAGGCTATATACTTGTATCTAGCTTATCTATTATAATAAAGTCTGTATCCGGCATATTTATTATGATAAAGTCGAGGTTAGATGCTAGATCGTCTTTTGCATCACTAGAATCAGGTGAAGGTAGCATTCTAGAACTAGACTATTCCTTCTCACCCTAAGTAATGCTTTTCGAGGAGTAAGAAGGCATTATACTACTAGATAAAGTCTTAGATATGCGCTGTGAACTAGTCCTTATTATTGCCGCTATATTATTAATAAAGAGGCAAGACTCTAAATACTCTTTCCTGACTATGTGTCGTTTCTCGCTAGGTAGAACTCGTTCACTTACTCCTCTTAAACCCTTCGCCTTTGACTCTTTCCCTATAAGTATGCCATGGATGTCTTCTAGATGGAACCGCAAATGTAAAATAGAGTGAAATGATTTTGGACAACGCGGTTCGGGGTGAGGGCATGCAAAGATGCTTTTGCCTTCTTGCTTACAACTCTCTAGCTCTTTGATGTGTTTCTGAATATAGACTAGCTATTTCGCTCGGTTCAGGTACTAATATATCCATGTCTCCGGCGGCAATCTCTTGTCTCTAAGACAGCAGGGATAGTATCCTGGAGTTGCAACGACTCCACTATAAACAAGAGGGTTAAAGTGGATCGGGAAGTCGTTAAGGTCTTTGAGATAGCTAAGATAGTGGACGCGCTATTCCTTCTCTAAAAAGATCCACTTGTTACATCTAAAACATAGCTCAGCAAAACTATATTTATAGCAGCGATTCTTCTTATAGTAGTTATATATATATCTCTAATCGTATTTGCTAGAAGTCTCGTTAATATTATCTTGAGACTCCTTCTTCGCCTTTGAGCAGACGCATTTATCTTATTCTAAGCCAGGCCTAAACTTAATCTCTGAATTCTTCTTAAGTAGTGCTATCAAATCGTGCAAAACTAAAAGGCCTAAGTGACTTCGCAACGTGGCCTTCTTAAAGAGATTAGTTGCTAGGTGGTCTCTCTCTAGTATTATAAACCGGCAGCGATCGAAAATTCCGTAATAGTATTATAGAGGATCGTCTGGCCTATAGGGCTGCTCTTTCTGCCATTTTTGCAAAGCCTCATCTATTAGCCGAGCCTTCTTTTATTGCAACTCTTAAATAGAACCTTTCTAAACCATGTTCTTTTTAGTTTATAAGGCTTTAATCTATTCTTTAAGCTTAAGGTATTCTTGACTTCTTTAAAGTTTGTACCTCTCCTTAGCAGGCAGTCGTTAGGCAAGATTTAGAGTATAAGGGACGCTTAGCTTAAGGAAGGCGTTACTGACGTCTTCTCTCCTCTTATTCTTAAGAAAAGTGTTTTGACTATCGACGCGGCTTTCGCTTAACTAGTAGCTTTAGCCGTACGTGTTCGAATACTCGTGAGCTGCAGCCCGCATTCGATTAGATTTAGAGTAATACTTGTCTATTTAGACGTATATTAGTACTATTAGAGAAATAAGTAAATTCTATACCTATACCTATTAAGAATAACGCGTTTGCTCTCTAGTCATGTATAGTTGGCGGCTCTAGGAAACAAGCACGAACACCCGCGTTAATAAGCCTGCTGTGAAAAGCACTTGCTGTCTTAATAGATCCGTCCCGGCTAGCACTTGCAAAAAAAGGCTTCTCAAGTAACTCTTCTCTCTATATAATATAGTATAATTTGGTATCCTTTGGCGGCACGACTTTGAATAGGCTCTTGATAGTTTTATAGTCCCGGAATGCATTTAAGCTTAAAAGCTTTGCTAGTATAAAGAGGGGCGAATTAGTAAAAAGAAAATCTTCTTTATAACCTTCGGCGATGGAGTTCTTTGGCCTGCCAGGATCTCATTAGCAAATATCTAGATAGTGGCTTATTATAAATATATACTTTTTACTTTTTGGAGCCTTAGAAGTGTTCTTCGCGTCTTTTATCCGTTGAATGGCAAATTTAGGCTTTCCGTATTTGTTCTAGAAGCATATAAACTTTATGTCCTGCTCTAAACGCGGTGATTAGTACACTGCCCAGGTTCTAGTCTAGAGTCTTGTTGACTTACCTTAAATTTCAACCCTTGACTAGTGCCTCTCCGGCAAGTGAACTTGATGTAGTCTGCGATATGTGCTGAGCAGAATATGTCTACTAAGAATAGATCCTAGTCGTTCTGCCTCGTTGCAGGGTTGCTATACTCCTTCTAGTCACAAGCCTAGAAAAGCTTTGCGTAAGCTGTGAGATGGTTGCTATTAGCATATCTTTAGGGCTTCTTTTCTCTTAATAGTCGGAGTTCTTCTATTAATTCGCTATAGATATACTATATAGGGTTAGTATTCTGCTTTGAGGTAGGGTGGCATTACACTAATATTTGTGACACTCTTAGTGATATCTCTAGGAATTGCTTTATATTTCCGTTTCTAGGCTACTGTGAATCGATTCTAATAGCTTTGAATAGTCTCTACACATGCTTCTAATTTCTTCGTGCCGTTAATACTGACTGCTAAGAGGTAGACAAAATGCTTGAGAGCCTCTAAGTCATGGATGGTAGCGCGTAGGCGCTCCTCTCGAACGAAGCTGCGTTTATGTTTAGCTTGTAAGGATTGCTATACTACTACATGTGTACTAACCGATCCTATTTGTCTAGCTTCTATTAATAGAGCCTGAGTGTCTCGTCTTCTAGTTTTTTGACAATCCGCTCTCTATTAATAGAGGGAGGCAGTTTAGTGCCTCGTTTCTCCTTTGCTCGCTGGATAAAATCTTTCTTAGGCTTTGCTATTATAAATGAATAGGGATAGGGAAAGGATGAACACAGGAAACAGAGAGAAGATGGGAGATAAGGAGACGGATGAGAGAGGCGGCAGGGCGGCGTCACCTTATAGCGTTTGACATTTAGTTAACACTAGAGCTAACTCCTGAGGCTATCTTGCATGAATGGCCTAGTTCTGGAACATTGTATGCGGTGGCCCATTTCTGGGACATCTTATCGGGTGGCCTAGTTCTGGGCCACCCCCTTCACAATGTGGCCCATTTCCGGGCTTCATTGCCAGCTCACCCCTGCGGTGGTCTTTCGCGTAGAGTTGACAGAAAACTATAATAGTATTTTCTATAATTGGGCTGGCTAACGAAGTTGGGATAGAAAGGTGAGTTGAAAGTGAGCATCTTGAGTAGTGGCGGTGCAGACTGAGCAGCGGATGAGCCAAGGTTGAGCCGGGCGTTATTTTGCTTACAAACCAAGGATATAGTGCTAATTAAAAGAGGAAGTAGGAGAAGGTTAGTTGGTTGATAATATACGCGCTAAATCGTAGGGAGTGTTAGACTTGAGAAAAAAAGCGAGTACACTTCAACTTATCTAATTCAGGGCCATATTAGGTGGATTGGATTTGTTAGCATTTCGCACTTTACTGCAAAGGCTTTAGGATAATAATAGCCTAATGGGCCAATGAACCACGTCTTAATAAGAACGTACTAATAGTGATATTTTAAAGGTTTAAAAAGTGTTAATACCTGCATTCTAGGGAATAGCTTAGAACTAGCATAATCTAAATCTCTACATCCATGAAACGACGAATAGAAACGAGGAACTTGCAGGTTGCGAAATGTTACCAATTGCATTTCTTATCTATTATCTTTATTTCGGTTCCTTTAGTGTTCCTTTATCCTTTGATTCCTCTTGACTTCGGATATCCTTCGGTTGCTCTTCAGTTCCTTCTCTTAGCAACCGAAGAGAGTAGCTAGCTAAGGACAAGCAGATAAGAACGGTGATATACACTTAGCTATGCGAAGGAAGATTCTTGTTATCCTTCTAAGATATCGTTTAGATTATCTATATAAGCTTATTTGTTTTATAATAGTTTATTTCTCAGTCTATTTCCACTTTTTCTAACAGATCACTTTATTTTAGTATCAAGGACAACCTCTCTTTGCTATATTGCTAAATTTTCTTTTGCTTCAGACAAAATCACCTTTTATAAAGTATAATATAGCGCCTTTCAGTGCCTGGATCATTTTAGTCCTCGCTAGCAGTTCTATTTGTAAGTCAACGGCCATGAATTATCGTTGACTTCAAGCCATCTAACAGAGATTTCTCCAATAGATGCTCAGTCTAGCACCAATATCCATCAAGCAACTACTCTCCTAACACGACACAATGGAACAATATCGTCACGATCATCAGTCTCCTCGTCGGCACCACAGACTACCAGTGCTCCAAGTGCTCTCAGGGGAAACTTCACAGTAGTCTGCACCGAAGGAAATAATGTAAAGATGGGCATGAACAACGAACCTTCATCCTGGTGTTTCTGCAATGGATTTGGGCCCTTTTCGGTCCTAAATAACTCTACATCGCAATATTGCGCCTATAAGACCCTGCCAACCCAGACCATCAGCCTGACCTCGCACACTACTATCACAAACACGGCTTGTACTTTTACCACGTAAGCGCTTTACAATCGGTCTTAGATGGGAAATACTAAACCATTTGAATAGGACGACGGGTACTTGGCCTGACCCTACACCAACTAAGGATATCTATTGCCAATGTGGTGAAACTATGGCGGTAAGTGCCCTTTTTCTCGTGCACGTTTATCAGGAACGCACTGGAAAAGAATATACCAACTCACTTGCAATCTAAAACATCAATATAGCTACATCGGGTGCAAGCACTACGTCGTACTGCGCGGAAACCATTACAGCTCCACCCCCAGGCTTCACGAACTTGCCCCACGTCGATCACGGAATGCCATCCTAGCAAGCCAGAGACTGTCGATCACCCTACTATAGCGACACAACTAAAGCACCAAAAGATCGATGGTCGCATATGTTTGCGGATGACGCGTTCACGGACGCCGTTGCTTATTGGAATGCTAACCAAAACACTGGACTGAGCTTTATTCAAACACTTAGTAAGTTCTTCAACGGACCACAAGACATCCAATGCGGTACTGTAGCTGTTAAGAATTCTTGTGTGTCTGGAACGGCATGTCAAAATGGTTATTTTGCGGCGGGATGGATGGTTATGGAGAGCTTGAGGCTAGTAAGCAATGTAAGTACCCCCAAGGGCAGCACCTGGAATATATAAAGTACGTTTACTTACAACTATAGATGAATATCAATTTCTATAGTGCGCTCGATAATGCAGAGGGGCATCTCACGCCGGATATGGGACAATTCAGCGCCCAATTTGCACCAATCGATGACAGCTCCAAAGTGCTGAAAACCATCATAAGCTTTATCTCATTGGGAGCCGGCCTGGCACTTGGGCCCATTTGGACCAATGGTAAGGCGCTTAAGCGTATTATATCGTTACCGTCAAGATGTATTAACGGTCCTGTAGTTATGCTCAAACTGCCTGCCGCTATAAAAGACAGCGCAGCGCTGGCGGCGATCAAGGATACGTTGGGCCCCATAGTCATTGCAAGCACTGCTATTACGAAAGATAATACTACTGCGTATGTATCGCAAACTAATCTATACTGTGGATATTATACTAAGACTACTCAGTGCAACGTCAATAGCCACCACAAATACCCTTGAAGTTAACATGGATGGAATGGTGACTGTCTGGCAACACACAGTTGACACATTAAATACTAACATGTTCAACGGCTCGGCAGCTTCTATCGAACAGCTACGCAGCATGAGCACAGATGGAAAGATGTTATCAGGCGACGTTGCAATCAGTGACGCGGATGCTCAAGGTCCGATCCAGAAGACCATTTATGGATATATGATTCCACAACCCTGGGCACTCTCCAACACCAACTCTAAACCCGTTATCATGTACGTTATTGTCCCATACCAAGAGTTCCAGCGAGCTAATGTTATAAACAGAGATACTAGTGTCGCCGGTAACCAAAACCCAAACCTGAAGCATACTCAGGGGAGTCCCTTGAGAGGTTGTGCGGATAATAAATTGTATTTCATCGTCTCGGTATCAGGGCCATCCGTATCTTGCACTGCTACCATAACCCAGTCATGCGATGACAATCCCTTCAACAACGTTCCTGGAAGCAGTGTTCTTGATGGCAAGAACTGGGGCGGCGTCACAGGCGACGATTTTGTGAAAAGGTAAGTCCTTCACTTTGTGTAATTCGAGATACGAAGAGCATCGGTTAATTTTGCTTGCCAGTGCGGTTGCAGGGAAAGCTGGTAATGGTGGGAAGAATGGCTGGCAACTGATCGATCCAACCGTGGCGATGGACACAGAATGCGACTTGCTGCTTGGCGTCAATGGCATTGATCTGGCTGGTGTCACTCAGTTCCCTATTTGCGGCGAAGACGAGATTTTCAAAAACTGGAATACGGGCAGTATTTCGGCCAACTACCCCTGCAATTGAGGGACGTACCAGGAACATAATCTCTTTTACTTTGAAATTTTCATTGATGCATCGAGGGGCTAAGGCAAACACAGTGTTCTGGATGAATGACTTGGCGGTGGCGTCTTTTTGGATTAGTGGTTGGAATGACAATAACGATACTAGATTTTGACGAGAGGAGTTAGGATATAAAGGATCTGGTGTTTATAGAGGGATAGGATTTCTTTTATTAGAATTGATTCAATACTTGACAGCGTATCTACAAACCCAAAGTTTGTTCAAGTCGACTTGAGTATACTTGATCACATGACTAGTATCCATGTTATAGCTAGCGCCTACTATAGCCCACGTATACGTCCCCAATACCCCACCCTCTCCCTTCTGCTCTACCCATGCAAGAAAAAGCATTCGCTGGTTGCAGAAATAGCTAATTATTTATATAGATCATCCATGAAATTCCAAGGCCAGCATCTTATCAGGGCGCAATTCAGGACATGAATAATATAAAACTAGAACTAAACAGACAAATTAGGACCGTACAAGGAAAACCATACCAGAACTACACGAACACCTTTAATTGAGAATCTTCAATGCTTAGCGCAAACGCGTGAGGGAAGAACATATATTTGCTTTGCCTTTAGAGCACTTACTTGGAAAAGAAAAATGCCACATAATTACCGCTTGCTTATGAATACTATTCATGAAGAAAGTAGCCTTGAAAGTTCAAATGAAAGACGCGTCCAGCAAATCGTTTTTGCTGCTAGTTGTAGTTAACATAAGAGAAATTGCTCCTTGCCTCAGTACAGGCAAATAGTAACCACCTCAGACCTGTTCTTCAAATCCTTTTCGTAGAAAAGGAATATCCATATCCATGCACTCGCAAGAAATTCTCCTATTACAGGTAGGAAACCTTCGTAACTAGCGAGCACCTTTTATCACTTGAGCCATGGGCCTTGGAAATATGCTTTTTGGGTATTCTCTTCTGGGTGCGGTTGGCTCGATTATTTTTTACAACCCCTACTCTCTTTTCGCCAGCTCCTGGGATTCATGAATCCAAACTCCCAATATCCCATCCCATCCAATCCATATGCACCCGCCCCCATTCCATAAAACGCCAATAAATGCTCCACGCCAAACCACCGCCCCTCAATCTCTCAACCACGCCCTCCTCTTCTCCTCTTTCTTCGCCTTCCTCTTTTCCTTGAACGTCTTCAACTCAGTCTTACTCAACTTCTTCCCACTCCTCTCGGCCTTCAGACTCCGCCCATCATGGCTATTCGCCGCAGCATCGACATCGAAGAACGCATTCATTTGCCGCTTTGACTTATTCTCGTCGTTGAAGTTCTCCGTGCTGAGTTCTGGGGCTTGGAAGCGTCCAGTAAATCTATTGAAGGCTGCGGTAGCTGCGTAGGGATCGGTGGAGTTTGGGTCTTGAAGGGCCGACGGTGGAGGAGCGGAAGGTTGAGCGTACCAGGCGCTGGGATCGTAGTCGCCGTGTATGGCAGGGTTGTAGCCTGTTATTACTGGTTCTGCTGGAGGTGGAGGGCTTTGCGAAGTTTCTGGAGCTGGGGCGGGAGACAGGCCTGGTGGTGGTGGTAGGGTTGTACTTGTTGAGGTGTCGGGTACGCGTGGATTCGTCCATTGTGTTGCGTGCGTGAAGCGGTTGTAGAAGTAGAAGGCTTTAGCATTTTCTTCCCAGATGGGCGCCCAGCCGTCGTCTTCTGAGGGAGGAGCTTCTGAGGGTAGAGGGGGGCTTCGTCCGGGAGTGGTGGTGCGGTGGTTTCGTTCTGCTTGTGTAGTTCATCTTTGCCGTCTTCTTCGTATTCGCCATCCTCGAGCTCCGTGGGCGGAAGTTCTTTTGACTCTATCGCTGTGGTGGACTGCTCGGGGGCGTCCGTGTCCTGCCGCGGCGATTCATCTCGAGGTTTTCTAGAGGCTGGTGATAGCTCCGCATTCTCGGCCATGGTGCTGAATTAGGATCGTGGCGCGACAAATGGTTCACTGTGACAAAAGAAATAGGGTTGAGCGCGGAACAACGCTTTTTGCGTCAAGTTCAATTCAAAACGCTGGAGTTGGAGTTGAGTTGAGTTGTTGCAAAGCTAAAAATGACGAGTTAGTAGAAATATCGAGAGGGCGGTGTACATCGGCAGAATTAGCTTGTGCTGAAAACCCACGCTACGCCGTATTCAGTCAGTTTGTCAAAGTTCTGGAAACTCAGATCATTGGATAGGGATAGGTAAATAAAACTCCGATTCATTCAAACGAATTAAAAGTGGTATTGTTTGGTTTCTATCATACACTGTCACAAGCTTTAAGCTTCTCCGTCACTTCACTCAAAACCGCTTCCGCTCTCTCCAGCTCCGGATCAGCAGGTACTATATCATCAGGCACTTTCAAAGCACCCCCCACAATCCCTTCAATACCCCTGACAGCTTTCCTCCCCTCCTCCCTCACTTCACCTTCCCAGAACTTCCTCGCCGTCTCCCATTTCCCCTGCATCCGGCGCAAACTCCACACAATACCCACTGCTGCAACAGCACCTGCTTCGTACAATCCTGTAGAGAGTGTAGAGATATATGTAAGAGCTGCAAAGGCAGAGAAGGACGAGGATGTAACGAGAGTTTGCAAGACGAGCTTCTGGGCCAGTGCTTGCAGAGCAGGAACAGTATCAGTGGCAAGGTAGGATCTCGTGAGTGGAATGTTCAATGGCCATGGCTGGTTCTTCATCTTGCCCTCCTGTGTATCCTCCCGTACAATCAGATCGCTAACCTTCGGCCGCGGTGGCTCAACACCCAGCTTATGCTCTTTCTTTTCGAGCTGAACAGGCTTGTATGCCCAATTCTCAGAATGGTCGGTGGATACTGAGAATATCCCAGCTTCTTGGATGCGTCCGGCGAGGAAGATAAATTCCTTCTCAGCTTCGGTGAGGAAACGTTGATTCAGAATGTCAGATGCAATCATGGACACATCATCCACGCGCCAAAACAGCTTCCACCACCCCAGTTTCCGCCAACGGCGGCCATGGAACGCAATATCCAGCTGATCGCGGAGCTCAGTATGTGCTCCTTCTGCCCATTCCGCTAGACCTTTCCGCAAACGATGGACCTCTGCTGAGGATATCTTCCCAGAAAGTTGTGCATCCCGCTGACGTCTTGATTCGAGACGTATAGAATGCTCTGTATTGTGAAGCAGTGATTCAATCAGGTAATGAATAGGACGTCTAAGGACTCCATCAGGAGCCTCCTTGCCTATCTTCAGCCATTCAACAAGAGCGGGAACACCGCTTGCAAACCAGTCGCGCTCGTAATCGAGAGCATTGTTTACACTCTTTCTGAACAAGCCAAGCGCAGAAGAAGCTTGACTGATATCAATGAACTGGATAGGCAGTTGCCCTTGCTCATCCGGATTCCCACCATGGAAATCAACAGCTGGCTGGACAATGTTCCAGCTCTGGAATGGCTCCTCCTGCAAAGTGCTTAGGGAAGACATTGACAAGAACTCGCTGGCACCCCGTATACCTTGCCCAACAAGTAACGACCTGTGCACAGGCGTAGTAATGGGCGTATACCTTCCCGTATTTGACGTCGGGATCTCCATCGTTGGCACCAATACAGAATCCAAGAACCGATCTAATTGCTGTCCCATTACCATGCCCTCCGCTTCCAACTCCAGCACCAAAATTTCCAGCTTATACCCACCCATCATCGGCGACGAAACGTGTATTTCTTGAACCATCTGAGAACTATATCCTCCCTCCTCCCCACCATTACCTCCCACCCGAATAAGGATCGGTTTACTCCTCGGCTGACGATCCAGTAAAACTCTCTCCCATTCTTCCTCCGCCTTCAATGGATCCGCTAGAAGCAATCTGAGCAACTCTTTTGCTTTCCGAAGTGATGCCCCGCCATCTGCTGTTCCT
The DNA here is from genome assembly GCA_007825375.1 of Lachnellula willkommii. Classification (NCBI taxonomy): domain Eukaryota; kingdom Fungi; phylum Ascomycota; class Leotiomycetes; order Helotiales; family Lachnaceae; genus Lachnellula; species Lachnellula willkommii. The sequence continues at coordinate 5,029 of QGML01000023.1, read as the reverse complement.
AGTATGGCGACTCGTATCGTTTCTCCGCCCGGTGTTTGCTCAAGACCGCGGAGAGCGAGCTGGAGTTTGGAGATGTTGATATAGTTCGCGGCTTCTTTTTGGAGGTCGAGGAGCGCATCGCGAAGCTCTATTCTAGGGGATTTTGATGGGGCCCTGGGCGGATCATTTGTTATTGACGTGCTGGCGGTTCCGGATTGCTGTCGGGAGCTTGATGGTAGGGATTTAGGTTGAAAACGTCGCCGTTTAGTTGAAGTCGCAGGACGAGTAGTCCGCGACAGGGAACAGATTGGACATATCTGTGAACCTTTGGGTGCGATTGCCAGCCGGGAGGTTCTAGAGAGGCAGGTTCCGACCCGGGGTATTCGTGGAGGCATCGTGATGCTCGAGGGGAAAAGAATCTGGGACGGGTGAGGTTGAGCTTTCTTGAGCTTGGGCCCACATTTAATGCCACCAAAGCTTTGGAGCTACAGTACCGGTATTGAGCTCAACCGACAGCTATCATGGATGCTATATATATCAAGATCTATAGGAATAATTGTAGCATAATTTGTCTTGTTTCTTATATTTAATTCCTCAAGTTTGATTGATACCCAACCCCCCAAAAGCCCGATCCAATTCATCCCCCTCGCCTCTAGGAACAGCAACTGGCGTTCCCTGCAACCCAGATGCCTCAGCTCTTGATACATCTTCGTCCATAAGATTCCCATGGGCAGGATCCTGGCTTCCAGTCCCAGTGTTTTTCCTTTCAGGCTCCAATATCCTCGCCTCACTGTCCAGCCAGCCCGGCGCAACCCTCCTCTTCTCCGCAAGCTCCCTAGCAGCTATAGAATCCTCCCATGCTTTAAGCTCTTTATCGGCATCATCTTGCACTTTCTGGATATACGCTTGTAGAGCTTTGCAAGACTGGATTATCTCATCTGGGTGCGCCGCATGGCCTGACGACGATACGACGTATGGGGTTTTGTCTTCGCCTCCGGCTGATGCTGCGGTTCCTGTAGATGATGGCGGAAGGGTTGAGGGGAGGGTTTTGTAGGTGTATGGTAGAGTTGTTGAGGCTGGTAGAGAGACGAAGGGGGATACAGTCAATGGCACTTGGGCCAGGAGTGGATGCGGCTCTGGAGGGAAGGGAAGGGGTTAGCTTGGTTTGAAGAGTGCATGGAAGTGCTTACTGTTATCATGCATTGTCGCGATGGAGGGATTCCAGATGTAATCCCAAGGTAGAAGCTGTATATCGATAGAAGCAATGTGTCTAAGCTCAAGATGAGGCTCTGCTCGCTGTCCACTTGCAAGTTACGATTTGATTCATGCAGTCTTCTGGGTGTTTTCCTTTCTTTTGATGTCTTGATCAGCCCCAAGACAAGACAGTCAGCCCTGCACTTTTGAATGTGATGAATTTGCCTGTATGAACGAGGTTGAAATCAGGCACTCCAAGTTGTATTGCATCGCCTCATTTCATTATTCCACACATGGCAATTGTGTTTCACTGGATTCTTCCTCGTCTGAAGTTTCGCCCCCTCCCCCCAAAAGCTTGGTTCTTGGGTTGACCCCTACTTTACGTACAGCGCAGTAACTCGAAGCGCACTAGTCGGACAAGTCACCACCACGAGCTCTCCTCTCGCCGCCTTCAATTCCAATCTTCCCCAAACTTTACCTAGTCAGCTGCAACATTCAGCCCTACGACAAACAGAACCCTACGACCATCAGTCCACCTCGCAAGGACAGACTTGCTTTTGGAATAGTGACGCCGAATTTATTCTCCCCCGTTTCCAGCGCTTACATACCAAGTCCACCACCCGTTGCGCTCGTGCCCAACGACCCCCCTTCTAAATCCTCACCAAAGACCTTGAAATCGTCGAACTCCCGCAAACGCGATATTACCACACGTATATTTTCGCAGCACAGTCAGAACCGCAGGCCATAAAGAGCCTCGTCAGCTCAATCTACCGTCACCATGGACGGCGAGGAGTCCACCGGCCCTCTGGTGCCTGCAAAGACCGAGAATCGGGCCCAGGTCGACAATGCTCTGAGAGCGATTCACCAAAAGAAGCCAGTCCCTGAGATCGACTTCACACTACATACCATGGAAGATAACACTCAAGTCAGCACAATGGAGCGCGTGTGCAAAGGTAAATAAATAAATCCTTCCCAGCCTGGCAGCAATTTCGTCATGGGGGAGGCAAAAGCTAATGCGGATTTGCAGATGTACAGGCACCCGCAATGCACCCACCGACCGACGAGCAATTCTTCTCTCCCCAAGACCCCTCGAAGCCAAATTTGGCTTTTTTGAAGCAACACTTTTACCGAGAAGGTCGCCTTACAGAGGAGCAGGCATTGTACATCATTGAAGAGGGCACTAAGATCTTGAAGCAAGAACCCAATCTCCTGGAAATGGATGCTCCGATCACAGTATGTGGCGATGTCCACGGTCAATACTACGACTTGATGAAATTATTCGAAGTTGGTGGCGATCCTGCTGAGACTCGATACCTTTTCCTAGGAGACTACGTCGACAGAGGGTATTTCAGTATCGAATGTGTGCTTTATCTATGGTCGCTGAAAATTTGGTATCCCAACACCTTATGGTTACTTCGAGGAAACCACGAATGCAGACATTTGACGGATTACTTCACGTTCAAGCTGGAGTGCAAACATAAGTATTCGGAGAAGATTTACGAAGCATGTATGGATTCTTTCTGCGCTCTGCCGCTGGCTGCTGTGATGAACAAGCAGTTCTTGTGTATTCATGGCGGCCTAAGCCCGGAATTACACACTCTGGATGACTTGAAGAACGTGGGTATACCCAAATTTGTGGCACAGATCGATCGCCTGCTGACGTAAAATAGATTGATCGCTTCCGCGAACCCCCAACCCACGGCCTAATGTGCGATATTCTCTGGGCAGATCCACTGGAAGAATTTGGTCAAGAGAAAACATCAGAGTATTTCGTTCACAATCATGTGCGAGGTTGCTCCTACTTCTTTTCCTACCCCGCAGCGTGTAATTTCCTGGAGAAGAATAATCTCTTATCGGTCATCCGTGCGCACGAAGCCCAAGATGCTGGATACCGAATGTATCGCAAGACTCGGACAACTGGTTTCCCTAGTGTAATGACTATCTTCTCCGCGCCTAACTACCTTGACGTCTACAACAACAAAGCCGCTGTCCTGAAGTATGAGAACAATGTCATGAACATCAGACAATTCAACTGCACCCCACATCCATACTGGCTTCCCAACTTCATGGATGTCTTTACTTGGTCTCTACCTTTCGTGGGCGAGAAGATTACCGACATGCTGATTGCAATCTTGAGCGTGTCATCTGAAGATGAACTCAAAGAAGATGCTACGCCATCAACAATCTCGCCGGCCCCATCTCACCAGCGACCGCAGCCCCCTTGGACCCCGAATCTACTGAATTCAAGCGAAGAGCCATCAAGAATAAGATCCTTGCCATCGGCCGCTTATCACGAGTATTCCAAGTCCTGCGCGAGGAGTCCGAGAGAGTCACAGAACTCAAGACAGCCTCAGGAGGCAGACTCCCTGCCGGGACACTTATGCTCGGTGCTGAAGGCATAAAGAATGCCATTAACAATTTCGAGGACGCCCGTAAAGTTGACTTGCAGAACGAGAGGCTCCCACCTAGTCATGAGGAGGTCACGCGACAGAGCGAGGAGGGTAGAGCGAATGCGCTGGAGAGGGCAAAGGAGAGCGCGGATAATGATACGGGTTTACAGATGATTTCTAGACGGTTAAGCACGTAAGGCTTCCGTTACTTTCCATTTGAAAGACAAGTCTTTGGCTAACATATTTGTGTTGCAATAGGGATCGCAAGAGGTAGCGCAACAAAAAGTGCAAGTTTTGGTTTGTTTTGATCGATGAAAGGCTGATCATAACTGGGATATGATTGTGATAGAAATCGATGAATGCGGAGACGAAACGGAGACGAAACATGGTATTTCGACTGACAGTTCTTGAGGTGTCGCAGGCACCAATGAAAGAAAGCAAGACAAGCGAATTTATGAAAGGGAATAATACCAATAATGTTCATGTCTGTGGTACCTTGAAGCTGGAGATATGTTTTATGTGATATAGGTTGAATTTCCCAGATTTGCCAAGTGGCTCCATATAAATCATCTTTTTTTTACAGTACTGTACTCGAGTACATGGCAGCTCTACATTGTTTTTGCTATTCATCTATCCATCTATCCATATTTCTACCAAGCCCCTCATAGGATGTTATTTTATCATAACCATTATCGTCCGTCGTCCATCAAGCTGCTCTACGAAGTCGCCCCACCTTACCTCAACCTCGTTTCCCGACTGCTTACTTCACATCCACCTCCACGCCCATGTCCCAAAAAGCAGGCAATGTTCACTACCTGGTTGATGACAAAAGCACGTAGAAAGTCGCTTCACTTCTATATACCGTTTACAGGTTTGCATATTCATACTCATAATCATATTCTCGAAGTACAACGCAAGACAAAACACCCAAAATCAAAATCAAAAGCATAAGTATAAGTATAGAGCGTGCGTGCTGTCTATCTGTCTCTGTCTCCCTTCCGCAAGTCAGGTAATGCGCTGAAGGAGACGCATTCACTTGCTTGTATAGTGTAGCGTTAGTCTGCAAAATAAGCCTAGGGGGGCCGGGGGCTCTGGCGGTTGTTATATAGCAATGTATTTATTTACTGCTCTTGTTTGTTGGTAGTTTTCCTTTTTGATTCATTTCGTTATTAGTAATATAGATGGAAAGTACGCTTTTGGGGGGGGGATTAGCGGGAAGGGTGGATCGCTTGCTGTCGCTTTACTCTTTACTATTTTATTGCCGAGTGGCTTTTTATTTCGTTTACTTTGCATAGCAAGATAGTTTGTTATTTGGGGAAGTGAATGGGGAAGTCGAAGTGGAGTGGGGTTTGGGGTTTAGGTGCTGTGATGTCGTGTGATGTGTTGTGGTGTTCTTGCCGGGTATTGTACGGAGGCGTGGAGTAGTATGTATGATGGAGATTTGTGTTGTGAGGAGTAAACCATGT
>QGML01000022.1:0-39238 GCA_007825375.1 Lachnellula willkommii | reverse complement strand
GCTTGGGTTGACCCAATTGCCAGGGCCTTCCCGCGGGAGTGGAGTGGGGGTGTCTGTGTGTCTCGCCAAATAGACGCAACGGTCAATGATTAAGTAAGAGCCCAGGCCGGGACCACAACACAACACAAAATCTCCTTCTCCCTCTCTCCGGTCCCAGCACCAGCACCAGCACCAGCCTGGCCTATCTCACATCGCCTTTCTCTGCAGACTTCCCTTCCCCTTCCACCCTCTCCTCTTCCGCCACTCGTTTCCCGACAGCAACACCATCACCGTCGTAGTAACATCGTACGTTCATTCAGTACATCCCCCCAACCAGAACCCAGGCCGTCCAGCACGTGAGCGCGTCTGTTGTGATCTACAGGTACGCGAGGTGCAAAAGTCTGATTGGTAGCGCAGAAGACCTCGCACTCGCAGCAAGAAACTATTCGATTCCGACACCTACCTACGTGGACCATTTGATATCACACGACCTCTCTCCAGCAGGGCTTGACCACGTATGGGCTTGGACAGGCTTCTACCAGCATTCCATCGTCTCAGAAAAGAAATAATAAACACACAACATGCCTTCGAGCTGTGTTTAAACTCGCGATCAACTTCGCATCCAGAAACAAACACACGCCAGCAATCACAACAAAGAGCAGAAATGTCTCCATATCTTAAACCACTTTTATTACCACAATTGGTGGAGGAGCGAAGAAAAAAAGAGAGCATCATCGTGGACTCAGATATGGACCTTGCATCGTCCTCTTTGTACTCCCAGACCTCATCTACATCTGAGATACCTTCCCCCGTTACATCTACCTTCTCCAATCGAGGGCATCTAAGGTATCCAAGCTCAACTTCGTCGATCGAATCGACATATCAAAACCCAGCGACAGACAGCCCGTCTTCACCAATATTCGCCACTTCAAAAACTGGCAAGCGATCACTGCCCGATGTACAGGAGGAACCTCAGGAACGCGACGAAGACTTTGAAATGTTTGACGATGCAAGCGAACTCTACGATTGCCTGTGTAAGTTTCTCTATCGCGGGGTTAAGTAGTAAATGATTGCTAATGATTGGATAATGAATAGGCGACAGTCAGGAATGCCTGCACAAAGAGTCCATGGCGCAAAGCTCAGAACAATTACCTATTGGACAAGATTTTGATTACGATCTGGCTGAGGGGTTCTTGAGCGACGGAGATTTCGCGCTGAGCCCCCGATATAAAAAACGAAGAGCAAACGACGCTGCGCTCCATGGCCTGGCGACACGTTTTGGCACTCGATTTCCCTCATTCTCGCGGAAATGGCGGCTAGGAAAGGGTGCAATCTCTACTTCACCCACCTCGGATGTTCAACGGGAGAACACAACTTCTCAAACGGCATCAAGTCGGTCCTCTTCGGTATCAAACTCAACACGACAAGCATTTGAGCCGGCCTTTGAGTCTCAAATGCCCCCAACGCCTACCAGGAGCGTCTTCAGTAGTCGAGAAGACATTTCGATTACTGCCCCCATAGACATAGAGAAGGCGAACAATGACGAAGGGGAGCGTGAGGAGAATTTTGCAACGACGCCACTGCTTCCGCCACTCATGACCGATGCGACGGCCCACAACAAGCATATCTTCATGCAATCCCCATTGCAGTCACCGTCGGTCGCCGAACCCAAGGATCCCCTTTCTGGTACCATAACACCAATTGATTCTATCACTACTCCGCAATTTGCAGGAATTCCCTCGCCGCCGCTGAGCTCCAAGCCATCAATCTCATCATTCCATCGCGGCACTAGTACCCGCCCTGGACAGCTTTGCCCCTCCTCGGAAATTCCTCCCATTGTCATTGCCGATCCCAACGATGAATGGGCAAACAAGCTGGGCCATGCCAACTTCACTATCTATCCAGAACCCTATATACCTGAGGATTTCGACCTGGAAGCGTGCCGGCAACTGCGCTCAAACTGGGACCTGGCAAGATGTAACTATACCAAGCATCTCGTCCGCACCGGCGAACATTATGGTGCAACGTCAAAGACCTACAAACTCACCGAACAAAAATGGGCCAGCGTTGATGCAATCTGGCGTAAGTATAATGATCTTACAATCGGTAACACTGCCCAAAGTAGTGGCGACGCCTTTGCGACCCTGAAACACACCAAAATCGAGGGAAGTGGAAACAATGTAATGACGCGCATCCCATCACTGAACGATCCCCGCAGTGAGGGCAAGTTCCCACAACTCGGCGACGAAGACATTATTGGGCCTATGGTACAGGTCGCCGCCAAACTCCAACGAAGCCCCAGCAAGAAAGCCAAGCTCTTCAAGTACTTGACCGAAAAATTCCCGACCAATCTGGGACGCTCACAATCTAAGATCGACGTTGCATAAATTGTAATGTAACACGGCCTACACATTCGATTCTCCTGTCAAATTTTATGGCAACCCCTTTTGTTGTTTGTAACAACATGACGAATCTCACGAACTGCAGCCGCTTTGTTTTTTCTTTGCCTTGCAATTATCAGATACCCACGCTCCTTAGCAAGCTACGTTCCTTTGGATTCCCTTGTTTACCGGCTTCAACTTAGTGTATATTTGTTATTGATAAAGTTTATATCTTATTGTGTATCTTCTTTTTGTTGCGTTGGCGCTGAAAATATTGGGATTGGACTTGTGGGGTTTTAGACGGGTGAAAAAAAGTACAGGTGCAAACATTAAAAGGATGCATCGGACTGGGAAAAAAGCATGGCGCATCTTCTAGAAAAGGTGTACTATACGTAAGGGTAGCATGCTGGATGCGATGAGAAGAGAGGAGAGAAATGTGGAGGCTCTCTGTTGAGAACTAGGAGGGGAGTTCTGTGAATTATTCTTTGGATTTGGTTTGAGCAGCATGGCGGCTATTACCTTCAAATCCTCGTGGGGTTTCGTTTGGGAGAGCGCAGTCTTTTGGTGCCATCTCGGAGGAACAGGCACTTGTAGATATATGATGGAGTGGGAGTGGAGAGATGAGGAGAGAAACAAGAATAAAACCAATCAAAAACCAAAGCCCCTTTCAAGTGAGGAATGTTACTGTGAGTGGAAGAGGAGTGTTATGTTATTTCGAGCGTTGTAAGAACAAGAGTCTGGTTGATGATGGCGTTTAATGTCATCTCTTACAGTATTAGTCGCCCTGCTTTACGGTTAGGAGTTTCCACCCTCCCCTCACTGGAGAGCCTCTCTCTCGCTGTAATCACGTATAATATATCCCCTCCTCGCTATCTCTTCTACACCACCACCTTCCTATCCGAATCCAAATACCCCCCCCTTGTACAATTGCAATCCAGCCATCATCGCATCAACGAAGTACTCCGTACCATATTACTCCTTAAGTAAGTAACCAGTACCCTTATACCTACTATAGGCACTTGAGCTTTTTGCTTGGAGTCAAGACAAGACACGATACGATACGAGGCTATTTGTGGTGTTTGGTGAGTGAGTGAATGGATGCATCATGAACAAAGTTTGGCTGAGAAATACAGGAGGGCGTCATTATGTCATAACCGGGCTCTTCCTGCTTGCGATTGCGGTTGCGGTTGCGGTTGCGGTTGCGGTCCTTGATTGATATTTGCGCGTTGCGTGCTGTGCGGGGTGAGAGGGTTGAGTTGAGTTTTCCCTCTAGATACATGTGGGTTAAGAAATTATGCTATGCTATATACATCTTTGGGGTAAAGTACTTGCGGTGTAAGTTAACGGTACGGTAAGGTTTGGAGGGCGTGATTGATATGTCGTGTACTATGTATAGGAGGGTCATGTTTTGTTTTTTTCTTGGTCGTTGGCAATTGTCAGGAGTGGAAGGATGCTCGTTGTCGTGGGGTTCACGGATGGATGTAGGAAAGGGCTGCTGGTGCTGGAATTCAAATACTGTGTACTCGTATTGGATTGATGATAAGTGGTATACCGTATACGCTAGCACTGAGGTTCGGGTGGTTGTGTGTTTTTAAAACTTATATAGGCGTACCTATATTATGTTGGAATACCTTACGGTTTGAGAGGTGGGTGAAGGGATATGCTTTAAGTATCTTTGTAATACTTAGTACGAGTAGAATCGGAGGTAGAATGGGAGGAATCATCAGTTGTGTAATTCTGAAACCAATCTAAAATTAGGAGTGCACACTTCGGCGGGGAGTATTTGAAAAGTGGGAGATTCAGGGGGTGGGATGTATTGAAGTGATAGGGAGGTTCGGAAAGTAAATATAGGGAATGGATACGGCTGTTCATTAGACTGACCCAGCAGCCTCCTTATGCGTACATTGGTATCCTACTACCGAACCTCTTGATTATGTTCTATCCTGGATAATAGTTGAGAGGCTCTCAATCTGGGCAGGTCCGATATTGAGATGCTTCTCTGAAGTCAACACCGGCTGCCGAAGTTCCCCAACCCCTAAGACGCGTAATAATTGTACACTTGTCGTAGAGCATTGACATAACTCATAATTCGTCCTCGGCATCATCGTCATCATCCGCCTCCTCGACCTCATCACCACCACCTTCAGCATCACTATCCTCGTCGTCGCTGCTTCCCGAACCCTCACTCTCTCCCTCACTACCCGGGTCGTAGTCCTCCTCTTCTTCATCCTCCTCATCCGCAGCAGCCTGTTCCGCCTCAGCAGCCGCTCGTTCAAGCTCGCCAGATTCAGCATGCCCAACCACATTGCCCTCCTCATCCTTCACCACGTTGACATTCAGCCTCTTGGCCTTCCTCTGCTCCGCCATGCTCTTATCCATCAGTCCATGCCTTTTAACAAACGCATCTATGCCACCAAAATCCTCCTGATCCAACATGGCAAACTCAAACTCTTCTACTGCTTCCTCGTCCCCTTCCGAACTAGCTTCCATCCCCACTTCCACGTTTATATTGAAAGTCCGCTGCAAAACGTTCAAATAGCTGACCGCCGAAATTTTATCATGCGGCAGAAATAGCAAGGGTTTCTTGAAGCCCCATAATATACCATTGGGTAGAAAGAAAAGGTACCCGTCTTTTGAACCCCGGAACCCCTTCACAAACACAGCCTTCTCGCTAGGTCGATGAGGTTGCTTCAATTCGCTAGCAAAGATCTTCTCGTCCGCCTGTGTAATCTTCACATCATTGCCCACTGCCTTCAGCCGTGAAGTGATAGCCCAATCAAATAAAGTCTTGTAGTCGTCGGATACAGCAGCTGCATCTTTGCCAGTAATGGTACCAGGCTTTGGCGCTGTTTCCGGGATTGTGAAGACGAGGGGGTCGGGGATAGATGAGGTGGGTTTGGATGGTGTTATAGAGGAGGAGCGTGGGAAGAGGACGTAGTTGTGTTGTTTTTGTGTCTTTTCGGGAACGGGAAGGCGGAATGCGTATTCTACCGATTCTTCAATATCAGCAAAGATTCAAGATGCAGTATAGAGAGAATGGAGATCAGATGAAACGTACCGATATCTTTCCACGCAAAACTGATCCCAGCAACTGGTTCACTGGAGTCTGGTAACCGCGCATAGATGTGCGAGGCTGTGAAGCAGAGCGTGTACTTCTTGCGCTGGGGTATCACGACTGAGATTTCTTTCACTTCGAGGAGTACAGGATCGCTGCCGCTTGCTGCTGCGGAATTTGCAGTTTTGGCATGGCCGTTTGTGTTATTTGGGGGCCCATCATCTAGTTTGCGCTTTTTGGAGGCTGGTTCTGAAGAGGATGGGACAGCGAGGCTGGTGATGTGGAGAGAGATTTGATTGAACAGTTCGATGTATGCATCGCCAACTATAAGGAGTCAGTTATTGAACATCATGCATATCTGAGTGAATGACAAATGACACAACTAAATGTCTTGTTTCAAACGAACAACTAACTGTTGGTCACGAAAGAATTGTGAACAGGCGACCTAGGACAATTTGAATGAATCATTATAATCCAGGAGACGGGAACAAGATGCCTTGCAACTCCTTCCTGTCCCTGGTAGGTAAGACCCGTATTTGTGGTGGGATATGATGATATACCAAACGGGACAGAAAGAGGGCGGCTATGGAAGCCAAGGCTGTGAGAGCTTACCTGCAGCTTTTTGAATTGCGGTTTGGAGATCAGGACGGCCTTGGAAGGCCGCCTGGAGATTTTGCTGGTCCAACGCGATGCCCATTTTGATGTTTTGGGATCACAGGCAGAGGCTCATTAGCTGCGTTTTGGTGTTGATAAATGCGAAGGGGAGAGACGCGAAAAGAAGCCTCCAGACGCGATCTCGGTTCTGCTGCATGGAAAGTCAGCCTCGTCAGGGGGTGAACGCTTGACATTATAAATATTTTGAACAAAGAAGTTTTCTTTGGTTTCTGATTATTATTTAAATCACTTGGTAGTATTCACGGCATCACGACAATGTGTATTTTAACTTGAAGCGCATATTCATTGAGCGCCGAAATGACTAATGTGTCCCGGGAAGCCTTCATCAAAGTAATCTCGCACCGATGAGCCACTGTCTCTAAACCTTTGCACACATATTGTCAACTGAATAGCCTTTGATCTTCCAGAGCCCCAGGAATACTCAGACCCATCACCGCGTTCCATGAGGACCCGTTGTAATCTGTCCCCGTGGATCTCATCCGAACGGCCATTACTTCTCCACGGTATCTGGCTAATCAACAACGTTCTACAGGTCCCCCAGAACATCTATGTCCTCCTCTTCTTCTTTCTCCTTTCCCAGTGCATCATCCAGCGTGTCTCGGAGAGTTCTGATTTCCTCCTTCAATCTAGCAATGTCGCCCCTCATCTCGATCACGGTATCGTCACGAATCAGAGTAGCATAATTGGCACCGAGAGCCGTAAAAACCGTTAAAATTGGTATCCACGAGTCCCCGACAGTGCGTAAACAGGATCTGAGAAAGCGAAATCTGGTCGGCTGTGATGTGCGTTTGAAGACTCGATACTTGTGCTTATTGGCTTGTTGTTTGGTAGAAGATGGGCGTACTCTGGATCGAAAGATGAGGGGGAAGTTGAGACGAGGCATTCTAACTTGATCGGCGCTGGTATTGCTGCTGTTATGGCTGTTTAGCTGATGAATGTCTGGGATTTGGTTGAAGAAACAGAGCTCGTCTGGCTTCGAGACTTACCATTGTTGCGGGACGTGGCAGTCGCTCTTTCCTCTTGTTATACTTCGTTAAATCGTCGTACCAGGACAACCTCTTTATCGAATGTTAATATTCCCGCACCAGCCCATATTTCTGTACTTTCCGATATGGAGAATCATGTCCTGGATATTGAAACCGGGTAGTGGAAGGAGGACGCTTCAGAGTATTGACCTTCTTGACCTCCGAGCACGTACCTCTGTAGTTGGAGGCATGGGGAAAGAGAGGTGAGCAGTAGCGGCAGGTTGTCTAGCTTTGAAAGAATCTATAAAATTGGGTTTGTAGATGAAGATATCTTCCGTGTTGAAAGATCATCACAAAATACAAAGGAACTCGAAACACAAGACAGAAACCTCAAAATTCTTCTCTCGAGTCCTGCCTATTCAGCAACTGGTCTCATGTCCAACATCATCTTGCATGCTCCATATCCGACTCCCGAACACATGTGCTCCGTGACAGCTATACATTGAGAAGTGCTTCATTAAGCTGAAGAGTTTTAGCAAACACCAGCATCAGTGATGGGCAGGTACAAAGGACCTGAGAGATACGCTCTTGAGACATTTAATGAAGTCGGAACAAGGTCTTTATAGTGGACCCGGTACGGAGTACACAATTTCGGCATCTTGAAGACTTGTGAGATGAGGCCGTCGCTTGGCGGTCTCTCCGTCTCTTGCTTTGTTTCTAATTTGTTAGCAAGCGCAGTTACATTCGTAGAAGATGCTACGATGAAAAGGACATCTGACCGCTCATATGAATCAAGTCATTTCGACTTGACTCTGTCGGTATTTATTATTTATTATTCCTCAAAGAGATTTTACAGCAATATATGTTTAGATTTGATGCCTTTGATGCCCGACCCATCAAAACAGTAGTCACACGCCACGCTAGTCAGCCCTTAGCTCATACTACTGTAGCCGACGACATTGAATGTTCCTGGGAACCAGCTTGACGACTTGACGGCAACCCTTCCCCCTTCCTCTTCCTCATAACAAAGTCACAGTCAACCAGCCTCCAAACAGAACAGTTCGCCGGCTACTTATTTTCTTGACTGCTATCGCAACGAGGCCTCTAGCAACTATGAACGTCTTGCTACAGCCAACCCATCCGTCGTCATTCTCCGAGTTCCCTCAACACTACGACCACAACCCTAGTAAGGACCTCCAATATTTGTATACTGCTTCAACAGCCACTGACATGTAGCCACCTAACAGTCTCCCCACACGCCCAAGCCTCAAGAATGAGTGCCAGAAAGCGGAAAGCCGACGACGATGGCCTCGACGAAAACATGTCCATCTCGCCCCAAACTCCCCGCTTTGCTTCTCGACCTCTTGCTCGCCCTGCGAAGAAAGTAAGAGCCAACGAGGTGACTGGCCGTCCTCTCGCCCTTCCCCGCCTCCTCGAAACCCTCGATGCACAATCTCTGCGCTCGGTTCTCCAAACAATATGTGAACGACACCCACAAATCGGTGCAGAGGTTGTGTCGTCAGCACCTCGACCCTCTGTTGCTGCAACCCTCGAAGTTCTGTCACAATATCAAGAGAAGCTACGAGAAGCCTTTCCATTTGGCGGCAACTCTGGTTCCGATTATGCCTATAACCGTGTCAAACAACCTTTGGTCGATCTGATCGGCGCTTTGACCGACTTTACGCCTCACTATCTCCCTCCGAACGAGAACCAAACAACCATATCCCTCAACTTCCTCGACAGTGCAACAAAGGTCGTCCATGATCTCCCCGATTGGGATAGCCAGTCACACAAATACCACAAGGATAACGCATATGACGAGATCTCGAGGGCGTGGGCATTGGTAGTCAGCGAGGCATCGAAAAAAGGTGGCGGATTTCAGTTGCACTCGGGGGGATGGGATCAGAGTCTTGCAAAGCACAATGAGCAGAGTGGAGGCCGCATGCAGGTTGCTGTAAATGCCCTTGGGTCGAACCTGGGTTGGATGGGTGGAAACTCAAGCATGGGCTCGGGAGATCGTGAATCCATCCGTAACCAGCTATTATCTGGCACTTATGGTACGAATATGCCTGTCCAAGTAGGGCGTTGGTAGGGGATGCTGAAGAGCTGTGTGCAGGAAGTTGAGACCAAGAGTTGATTCGGTATACATACAAAGAAGTGCGAAGATTGTCATATGGGCGATCAACATAGACGGCGGCAGCTACACGGCGTATTGTGGTTAAGGAGATATCAGGTCAAAGGCCGTATCATTCACGAAGCTTACGACAAATGCATTTTCTTTTGTGGGCTCCTGGAAGAGCATCTTTGGGAGTTATAGCATGGGATGGAATTGATATTACTGCATGCGGGTTTTGGAGCAGTAGTGGTCACTTAACTTCTGGTGCACACTCTTTCAATCATAGCGAAAATGGATTTCCGGTACGCTGGTTATATCAAGTTTGGAAGCGATGGGGAGTTTAATTTAATTGTCATCTGTGTGGAATCAAATCAGCACAAGGTCTCATGGTCCCTGCTGCCCTTCCACACTGATCAATATAACCCCATCTAATTCATATCATCATAATGACAGTCTACTACTCCGTAGTGATGTGAAAATATCTGATGTAATGGAACACCAGGAATGTGAAAGTTTACTAAACCCTCCTTGTCCACTTAGCCTCCTCTCATGAAATCCCAGAGCTCTGATTCGACGCTTCACAGTGTGGGGGAAGTAAATTCCCGCAGCCTTGCAGCTGGTGCAGTGCAGCATTTGAATTTTTATTACTCACATGCAACCTCCAAAAATTCCTGAGTGACGCCAACAGAATTTCCAATGTAAGTTATCTTCAATTTCTCCCGTTAGAATCTTCACTCAATTCGAAATTTCTCAATTGAACCGAGCCTGAGCTAACTCAATCCTTAAGATGCCGTCTACAAACTCAATCCGTCCTGCTGGACGAGCTCTCAAGCAGCTTTCCCAGCTCCAAAAACGCACCTACTCAAACACCCCCTCCAGCCCGGCTCAACCACTCACCTCCCCATTCGCTCCCAGGCATCTCCTCTCAATCGCAGACCTAACGCCCACCGAGTTTAGCACCCTCCTCAGCAATGCCTCGTCCCACAAAACCGCCATCAAGTCAGGCGTCACACCTGCAGCCCTGGCCGGCAAGCTCTCTGGCAAGACCATTGCCCTGATGTTCAGCAAACGCAGCACACGAACGCGCGTCAGCACAGAAGCAGCCGTCACGTCCATGGGCGGCCATCCCATGTTTCTGGGCAGTGGAGACATACAACTAGGCGTGAACGAGAGTCTCTACGACACATCCGTCGTGATATCCTCCATGGTATCGGCCATGGTCGCGCGCGTAAACGCACACGACGAAGTAGCCGATCTGGCCAAGCACTCCTCGGTGCCCGTCATCAACGCGCTGTCGGCGGATTTCCACCCCCTGCAAACCATCGCGGATTTCGTCACCATCCAAGAGACGTTTGGCAAGGAGAAGGTACAAGGGCTGAAGGTTGCTTGGGTTGGCGATGCGAATAATGTGCTGTTTGATCTGGCGATTGGGTGTCTGAAGATGGGCGTCGATATCGCGGTTGCTGCGCCGGCTGGGTATACGATTCCCGCAGCCATGAAGCAGCTTATTCTCGCGTCTGCGCCCAAAGGCTCTACTGCCAAGCTCACCGAGACCAATGTACCGGAAGAGGCGATTGAGAATTCTGATATCCTGGTCACGGATACGTGGATTAGTATGGGGCAGGAGGAGGAGAGTGCTAAGCGTCTGAAAGCTTTCGCTGGTTACCAGATCACAGAAGAGCTTGCTAAGAGAGGAGGGGCGAAGGATGGCTGGCGCTTTATGCACTGTCTGCCTAGGCATAGCGAGGAGGTTGATGACGAGGTCTTTTATGGGAAGAGGAGCTTGGTGTTCCCCGAGGCGGAGAATAGGCTTTGGGCTGCTATCTCTGCGTTGGAGGGGTTTGTTGTTAATAAGGGAAATATTGTTTAAGGGTTTGCTTCCAAGGTTGGCGTTTAGGGGTGGGAAAAGCGGGGTTTCTGGTATAAGGAGCTTAGGAAATCTAAGTTAAAAAGTTTCTAGTCCATGTGTTGAAAATAATTCCTTTTCTTATCTTTTTACTGGGTTTTCTGCCTCTCCAAAATTCTCAACATGTTCCCATCTTTGCAACCGCAAGCGAGGCAACTGTCAACATTTAGCACCAGTCTCTCTACTTCGTTCTCAAATACAGCATGTATTGGTACGACGAATCTTCACCTGCGACTTCCTCTTTTTCATCTTATAAGATGTCAGAAACAATAGAGCTATCCGTGCCCAGTAGTCTTTTGTTCACCCATCATTACCAGACAGACATTAGAATCCATCTCTGCACAAAACCTTTCATTTACCTCTACTCCGCCCGCTGGTATTACCGGCTTCCTACCATACCTCTCAATTCCCTCTTCACTCGCATCTCCTGCTATCCCCTCGACACGCCGATCTATCTCAGCCAGCACTAGCACTAGCCCCAACATCCTCCGGAATCCGAACCGGAATCCGAACCGCCTTCTCTAAGCAGACAGGCAGGCAGGCAGGCAGGGGGTAGAAGAACCATAGCGTGTCTGCTGAGTCCTGGCTGACATGCACAATCTGGATGACAGAAAGGAGCTGGTGGAGCGTGGCGTGGTATGGTATGGTATGTGAAGAGCGCGGTATTAAGCTGCTGCACTGTGTCTAATACGTGTAGACGAGCTATGTTGCCTAGATAGTCTATATAAAAGGCGATGCTGTCCTGCTAGCACAAGCTTCACGGTGCCAGGATCTGCGTATATCGCAGTATTGTATATCCGGAAACCCGACGATCCGATTATAAAACAGGTCTCCTCGACTGGCTAGATAGATAGATACTCATTTCCCTCTCATAGCCGAGAGGAAACTCAAATTCAAGCTCAAGCTTGTTCTCGTCTGTTAGTAACGCTGGTGCTATCATGATCCATCGGTACTCTTGAGTAGACTGTGTTGGTGCTGGCAATGCGTATAGATGTCGCTTGGAGGGAGAGTGTATATTAGGGATCTGCGGAGGGGTAAAGGAAGGGTGGTAGTGTGATTTTGCTGGGGTGTGGATCGATGGTATGGGAATTGATTGCGCGTTGTACTGGTTTTGAAGTTTTTTAGCCGCGGGGGTGGGGAGGGGGGCTGTTTTATGTCGGGAGAGAGGTTTGTTGTAGTTGGTGAGTAGATGGGTGGAAAATTAATGGATTTCGATCTCTTGGGAGTCTTGATGTTCTAATTCTTCAAGTATTTCCTTGATCAAAAGTGAGGTACTGAATATCCGAGTTGCGTGGATAGGTATATATGTTCATTCTACCAAAGAGTTGAAATGGGGAGAAATATGTTGGATGGCTCTTCCTTTTAGAAACGGGAAGTTCTCATGTACTGCTTGCTACTGATTGCTCACAGGGGAGGTTTTGGATGGAAATCAGATTTAGACCTTGAATTCGTGTTTGTGTGATTGAATGTCTCGTATTACAAGCCATCTCATGGTCGTAGATCTCCTCAAAGCAAATGGGTATATCCTCCAGCAACGCCGCGTACCTTCGCCTTCGAGTAAAGAGATCCAGCCTTCTTCATCATTTCCCAGCCATTCAAGCAAGTTTCCACCCATCGCCTATGCCCGTGCCATCAATAGCCATCATAATCGCCGTAATATCCATCATGACCCTGTTGCTTCCTGACCCAGAAAGGATGATACGTGCTCATATCGCGCTGACCGCTCAGTCCCAGTTCACCAGCCACGTTGACGTAGCCTTCCGCGTTCACTTGCCCACCTGTAGTGATTCGCTTGATCGTATCCTCATCACCCTTCCACAAAGAGCGGCAGTAAACGCATTTGACGTCTTGTCCAGGCTTGGCTCTGGCCCATTGCTCGAAACAATGGCGGTGCACATTCTGACCACATGCAGCCTTGCACCAGATAATCTCGCCGCGAACTTTCTCGGCCTCTTCGAACTCCATGGCGCATACGGGACAGTCGCCGTCAATAGGCTTGCGCTGACCGCCTGTGTCGGTCGCCGTGGATGGTGCATCTGATTGGGGAGGGATGGGAGCGTTGGCGAAGATCTCGGTGAGCTCTGTGGTGAGAAACGCCAATTGGTAGGCCAGGTCCTCACGAGTCTTGAGAACGTTGACAAGAACCTATGAAGACTCAATATTGAGAGTACCGTGAAGCAAGGTAAACTTACATATATGATATGCTTGCATTGATTACCCTTCATACCATCAGGGCAACTGCACCTGGGTTCCTTGTTAACCGTGACTTGGTAGATGTTGCCAGTAGTACCAGCGATATCGAAGACTTCTTCCTCATGAGTGCTATCTTCGCTTATCGTCCTCTTCCTCTCAATCAAGAACATTTTCTGGGTCTTGACCCGATGTAAGCGCTCCAAGTAGGTCGCGGGAGCTTTCACCCTGGTCCGTCTCAATCGCTTCTCCTCAGGCTCTTCGCCCTTCTTCTTGCGAGCACGCTTAGGCTTTCTCTCGTCAATGCCAGCAAGGGCAGCTTGGGCAGCAGCTTCCGCAACCTCGTCGTTGTCGTCATAAGAGGCACCGCAGTCTTCATCGAAGTAGGCCTCTACTGTATCTTCACTCTTTCGCTTCTTCTCGGCGGACTGAGCGCTGATTGAAGAAGCGGTGTGCTCATGAGATGTTGGTACTTCAGGTGACGCCATGGAAATCGAGACGCAAGAGGTGAAGCTTTGCAGCAAGGTGGGAAGTGTGGCGATAAGTCGTCGCGCTCCGCTCGCGAGATCACATGACTATATTTCCCCGCAATGCCCGCATATACCCGGGAATTAGCCTAGCGCATCCTCTCTCTCTCTCTCTCTCTCTCTCTCTCTCCATGATTTACGGAGTACCATTATTCTCCATTCCATTGTCTGATTTTTCCATAAATGGTCTTAGTTTGAAGCTAGCGTAGAGGATTGTTTCTTGGCTTGGTACTCTTCTTTGCTGGATATATTCGTTGATAGAGCCACCCCTTCGCCTGACTACCGGTATTATGTTATGCTCATACTTATCAGGCTGGAAAAGCTGACCATTGCAACTTCTCGCACTTCGCTGTATAGTACGGCGACAATCTCAATTCAAGTCAGCTTCTAAGTCTTGCCTAATAATATTAGAATAAGTAATTATGCTAAAAGGAACGTTGTCCGTTGCACCTCTTTCGCGGGCGATTGTCTAATGGAGTTAAGCACGTGCATTGGATCTTGGAATGCATAAATAATTGTCAGTTCATTCTGTTTCTTCATATCCTATTGAGGACAATTCGTTGATTTATTTAATTAATTTATCAAAAGTAGAAGAAGGAGAGGACAAGCATATGAAGGAGTTCAACCTTGAGTATTTCTGGCAAAAATAGCCGCTAACAACAATCCCCATACAAATCGCACTTTCTATCTAAAATCAGACTATCAAGAAACTTTTATCATGGCTCACTGCTTAAAAACCTGATCCGAAAGATAATTAAAATCGTCGATCAATCGAGCGATACACAGAAGAGTGATTCATTGAAAAGTCAGGCCTGAGTATACCGGAACGATCCCTAGAAGCCCGACCTGATGAATCAGACTCCTCGCGAGACTTTCTTTTGAGTTTTATGAGTCTTTCGCGTTCATCCTTTTGGGCCTCGGCTTTTTTTGGATCGTTGATCCATTCCACCGGTTTTGATGGGTGACAGTCGATGGCATAATGCCTGCAAGTGTTGCATTTTTGAGCTCTCGTGTTTTCGTCGAAGGTATAAACGCCATCGCACTTCTTCTTGCGACTTTTGCAGGTGTAGCATCCTAGGACCTGTAAGTCATACATGACTTGGCATAACGTGCTAAAGGAACTGACCTTCACGGCGTCGACCGTCAGACCTCTGATCGTGGGAAGCTACTCGCATAGGTTGTGTAAAGCTACTGGTTGCGACCTGAGATGCCAATCCATTAGATATAGTAGTCTTATCATCTGGGACCTAGGAGGTCACTTCATTAGATTGCCACTCTAATATGGATCTGCAAAATACTTACCGGTGCTGAGTCTAAGATTCTTGCACCAGGTCGTGGCCCTGTCGATGATGGTGTGTTGGCGCCGGCGGCCTCTGCTCTATGCTCGGGGAGTCGCAAATGTCCCAGGCTAGACATTTGCGCGGCTGGCTGTGGCATTGAGGGGGATTCAGTCCGTGCAATTTCTGCTCGAGGCTGCCGCTGGTCTCCAAAATTTCGATTATCGACGACCTCTTGCTCATGTACCCCTCGGCAGCATGAGCATTGATACTGTTTTGAGAGAACTTCGAGGCGGCAGTTGATATTTCAATGTCCCTCACTAATGCATATGATCTTGACTCTCCAACTGTCACCTCGTGGTTTTCAAGAGGGCGCTCCCGGGCAAGCTGCATTGTGAGGGGACCTGTCGGGTTGGGAAAGACAGGACGCACAAAGATTTTGACTTGCATTTCTGTGATATTCCTGCCCTAACGAATTAGCACAGGTAATATTCAAGTGTTTGGAGAGAGCCGAGGAGCCGAGCATAGGAGTTGTCTCGGGAGCCGGCATAGGGGCCTAATAGCTCCTCGATCCCAATAGAGGAAGACAAGTTTTTTATGAGAATAAGCCTACCATATAATATCGTACTCGAGCCTCTTGAGTTTCAATCTCCTCTTATTTTTCCTTTTCTCTGGTGGCCACATGCAGATTTCCATTTCGTGTAAGCCGTAGGAACCAACGACGTTTCCGTCGGCATCTAGCTTCACGGACATGGCAAGGTCCCAACCAAATTCTAGTTGTTGCACTTGTACTGCGGGAATCGTTAGAGGAGTTCACGTTACGTGGAACTACAAACACATACACGGTTCATTTCCCACGATGAGCCGATTCTGCTCGTGGGCTGTCGTCCACACAGTGTAGGACTTTCCGTCGATTTGTGGAGGTGGAGGAATTTCATCGGAAACAATGATTATGTTGTCGAATCCAATATGGTCCTCGCTGGAAGACCAAGTGTTGTGCCTCCGACCGTCTCTACCGATATCCAAGAGATCATCTTCCAGTTCCGTGTTCTGTCATGTTACGTGGTTGGCATTGTCCGGTTCAAGCGTGCGAGAGACTTACTTTAGGAATTGCCCACTCTATTACCTTAAGCTTGATACACTTCAGGTTTCCACAGAGTTCACACTCGCCACGCTCAAAGTGTACAGCGGCATCTTGTACCGCACCTGGAAACAAATTCCTGCCTTCAGAATCCAGACAGTATGGAAGAGTGATCAGTGTGCCGTAGCTTTTGAGTGTGGCTGACTTCCTGACGAACTTTTCTCGAAGTGACATTCTCTCGGCCATAGCACCTTTCACAACATCAAGTTTTCCAGACCGGCTGTGGTGAAGCTTCACAGATCTGCTCAGGGCGCTTCTAGCCATCCAATTGCGTAGATAGTCTAAAGATCAATATCTCGGAGTCAGCATTATTTGTTTTGGTAGACTTGAGTGCGGAAGCAAGCTGCCACAGGAGTTGAGATAATGTTTCGGGAGAAGTCGACTCCGCTCCTGAGATGCCCAAGTAAAGAATATTACTCGACTTACCAGAAGAGCCTCCAAAGTGGCCCAAGAAAATAACTGTCTGTCATGTGTCAGCTTAGAGCAACTGGGAATGACTGGCTAGTTACCTTTATGTCAGGGTGTTTGATCAAGAGCTGTCCGATCTCAAAATCCAACATCTCGAGGGCAGGATCAAAAGATCCCTCAAGCATTGTTTTACTGTATGACAAAGTTATGAGCCTATATCCGAAAAAAAAATATAATTGCAATAACATACCGATCGAGCCTCAGAAGCCCCTCATCAAAGCCCTTTTGAGCATTTGCATGAAGCCCAGGGGCTGGAATGTTCCATGTTAACGAGCCAGGTCTCGGAGGCAGACCGCAATCTTTCTTCTCCTCCCTGAACCTACGACAAACATAATAGATAAATTGTTCATAGTCCCCTTCGTAATCGTTGGTCGTGACTAGTAGTCGAAGTCGTTTTTGGAATTCGGCTTCGACTGCCTCTCCCGAGACCTGCAGGGCTGCGCAAAATATTAGAACACAATTATAAAGCTGTGGATGTGGAAGAACGAACATTTTGTTGGGGCTAGTCGGTCGACTTGAAGGGGATGTTTTTTGACAATTTTCAAGACTGTCTCGCATCCGGTGCCAGCACCGAGGTCGAAGCCGACGAAACAGTCTCCTTCCTATCTCAGCAGTCAGAAAACAAGTTTCGAAACGTATGCAGACGGCTGCTTAGTAGGTTGCTACTCACCTGAAGCTCGTCTAGGTTGGGTGTTTGCGGATCAAGATCTATGGCTATTGACAAATCATCCTCAACAGCTTTGCTGAGCCATTCTTTGACTCCACATAGGGTTTCGGAGACGGTGTAGACATCCTCTATACCGAAGACTGTGTTTGAGAGCCCATGTGTCGTAAGCGCTTTTTGAACTGCTCTGGAACCTATTTCGGCCACTCTTTGATGTATGTATACTGGCCATCCACTCGGGAACGCGAGCGATAACTCGATCTTGAAGGACTTGAATGAATCAAGATAACCTCTCGCGGAGCCCTTCGCATACCCAATGATGTGTTCAACAACTTCATTGAGATAATCTTCAAAGACCTCATACGGACCCTTCCTTAGGACTCTGATTAAATTGTGCCGTGCGGAACTGTATCGTTCCGAGGCTGGTGTTTGTTCTGTCTCAGCATTGGGGTCATTGAGAAGCAGCTTGATGTTGTCAACGATAAAGTCCTCTCCTTGCTTAGTCTGTTCGAGTGGATCGTCCAGATATTTCTGTGCTGAAAAGCCCCAAAGTCGAAGTTGACCCGTGGCTCTGTCGTAGACTAAATCAGTTGGTAAACAAGGACGCCCGATAGAATCATTCGGGCGGCTACCCGGCCACGCCACCATTTCGGGCTCTTTCCTGAACAACCGCTTTCGTTGCAACTTCCCATGCTTATCCCAAGAGTCGACAGCAACAGTATACAAGGCGGTCGTTGCACTAGTGCCAAGGTCTATTGCAATGACCAAAGCGGGTTTGGGTTCGGTGGAGGATGGCATACTGAGCACCGCTGAAAAATGAAGAATGATTGCTTGAAAATGAAGAGTGATTGCTTGATCTCTATAGAAGAAATAATGGGTGTATAAGAGAGGGTATTTTAGGAGACCACGAGAGAAGGCGAGCGTTCTTAGGCCGGGGAAACTACCCGCGCGGGGAAGTAACGAACCATGTGCGAACCAAATAGGCAGTTCTGTCCGCCTTGTTTCATTGCCTTTTTCTTTTTCTTTTTTGCTTTTTATGAGTCAATACGCAGTTAACCAGCAGCTCCAATCTCGCCTCTGAAAGCTATTATGCACAGGCGTGTTGGCTCCAGCCCTCATCTGTATGGCTGGTTCCTAGTGATCCTTGCAAATAGGTATTTGCTGCCTTTTGTCAGAGTCAAACTGCCCGCCCACTTCGTTGCATCATTTCACTCCATACCTTACATTCTCTACAAAACACCTTCTTGTATCGGATTCTGCTTCTTGAACAACAAATGGCTAAACGAAGTGCTTGCCAGCAATGCCGCGAGGGTAAAACGAAGTGCACAATGAAAAACGCGACTACTTGTCATCGCTGTGCTACTCACAAAACCAAATGTAAAGCAACCGCTACCAAAAGAGGCGTGAAGCGTAAAACCGAGGAGGCTGTGAAGACATCGGATAAGTATGTCTCCACAGATTTACCCTATGTACCCTCTGACTCTCTTCAGCGGTGATTGCAAAGCTGGTCGAGCTATCAATTCGTTAAAACCATCACACAACACAGACAGCGCGTCGGCCAGCCGCCGGCAAAAGAATACTCGATCCGTAGTCGACAAGAGGCCTAAATCAAAGCGGCTGGCACAAACGATTGACGATCAAAACAAAAAATCGACAACATGCAGCATATGCATAACAAGCCCTGATCTGCGAGCGAGAGTCTCAAATAAGGGTATGGTTCAGTGCGAAATCAAAAACTGCGGACGCTGGTACCACATGATTTGCCTCTGGGAGGAGGGGGAGCGACACATATCAGTTTCGCATGCCACAAGGCCAGACGATTCAACACTGTTCATCTGTTCCGCATGTGTCAACGCTCCTGAAGACAAGGATAGAGAATGTATTGCCGAAGCAAAGGTTGATATGACAGATATCATCAACAAGGTCAGAAGACGCTTGGGAATAGAAGAAGACGCCGAGATGGAGATCCCTGACACCCCCGTCAGCAATAACTCTTTACTTCAAAACAATAACATCGGCCACCCAAGCCACGGAAATAGAAATATACCTTGGTTGAGCGAAGATGAGTCCAGCTTTCTACCTGCCAAAGAAGAGGAATATCGGGGCTTCGAGACTGACGTAATCCGCCGTCTCATGCGCAATATCGACCAGTCTATCTTTGATTACAACATGGAGGTCTGCGACATCAAAGACATGGACAAACACAATGACGAATTTTGGATGACTCCCTTGAAGATGTGGGAACGTGTCGACCCTAACGCTAATGTTGTCGCTGGACAAAAATGGTACGATATCGAAGATGCCGCTATGAGGAGTGGCACTTCCAATAGCCACGCGCCCATTACTTCCTCCTTAAGAAGCATGGTCCAGGTAGTGGGAGGAGGTCCTCTTTCCATTGCGTCCAACTTATACGATCTTACATTCTCTCAAGTGCACACTGCTTGTTTATCCTGGTTTGTCATTGATATCCTCGAGAGTCATGTCGACCTTTTCGAATTGCCAAATATGAAACCTCTGAAAGCAATGATGACAGGCGTTGTCAGGTTTGGAGAAGCTAGTAAGTATGCCAACCTCTTTAGTTTGATTCTACTGTACTAAGGGATTTATTAGAGTGGCCTACAATGGGAAAACAGGTTTTGCGAGAGGTTCAGCTGAGAACGTGGTCGAGGGACTTATTTCGAGATGAAGTGTTGAAAAACAAGGCCGTTTTCATGAGCAGGTTGAAATCATATATGGAACCATTGACCAGGAACACAAACCCAATGTCAGATTCGAGAGCAGACATCATCGAGTCTACGATGCGGTTGTGGTCTTATCTCCGACTACTAGGAGGAAAATTACACGTGATTCAGCCCAAGCTTGGGAGCGCCTTTGACTCAGAACTCCAAGAGGCATACGATGAGATTGGAATGCCACTTGATAGAGGAAGAAGCTTGGAGAAAGTGGTCCTGTGGGTTGCGCGTCGCGGTTTTCGGTACAGAGAGGACAGCATAGACGGCCCGCGCGAAATGGTAGTGAAAGCAGTTGTTATTGTTCGATAGCTATTCTTATGGTTTCAATCTGATAGACGATATAATGAAGGGGAAAGACTTTTGTTCTAAGTTCGTAGTGAAGAACAGTTTCATATTGCTGCAGTTGTGCTTGAAAGACGGGTTCCTTGGAAGACCCAGAAAGCTATGTGACCCTGAACACAGCCTAGTGGCCCTTCAATAGCCACAGTTTCAACTAAGCTGTTTCTCCACGCTGGATGATAATTTAAGTATGATTCAAAAGACGAAAACGCGTTCGAGTTCTCCGATATAGCTGTTGGTGTCTCGGCGGGCAAATGCCCGCACGATCACATGACTAGATAACTATTTCTTTCTCAAATCGCATCGTTTTTGGAGCAGCTCCCGGGGAAATCAAATCCATAGCGAAAAATTGAACAATGCAGATGAAATAGGTACAACGATAGCGGAACAAGCAAGCAGCGCGGACATATAGTCCTTCGCGACTCTGCGGCGGGTATTTTAAGCAAGGAACTTCAAATCAACAGACAAAAACAAGCGCAGATTCAGTGAACATAACATAACATAAGAGCAGTTTAAAGAGCTTTCAGCAGAGTTGTAACATGGTATAAATTAAGGCAAGATACTTCTCCTGTTGGGCTGGCCTGACTGCTGAAAAAGGATGAACACGTCGGTACAGTCCGTATCATCCAAAGCCCGCAAAAAAGTCCCCCTTTTACGCATCAAAAACAACCACAACAACACCATTATTAAATTAATCGTTCTAATCCAATAAATAGAGAAGAGCTTTATAAACAATATGCACTTTTTCCAATATTAATTATATTAGGTGGCGCAAAAGTTATATTTATAGGACAAGTGGGTCCCGGCCGCATAGGTTTAAAATCTCAGGGCAAAATATAACATAGGTTTCGACAAGAATGTCCGTGCACAGGTCCGTGCACGCATATTCCCCCCCACCAGCGCATTAATAACACCTTAGAACCTCGAATTAAATGCAATAACACCCTAAAACAATAGCTAGAATACGCGCAGACAGGAAAGCGTATATTATATGTAAGTTAAGTAATAAGGGAGCGAGGTTCAAAGACTTTTTTGGGGGGGGGGGCAGGGGTGGTCATAGCGTTTCTAGCGTACTATTAGGCGAGGTTTTAAAATCTTAGGGCAAAATATGACATAGGATTTCTTGGAAAATATTCCCAAAAGTAAAAGGTCACAACAACAATATTTAAATTTAATTTGGAAGAAGCTATACTATTCTAAATCGTCTATTTAGCTTATTGGATTAGACCGACTAATTTATTATTGGTTGTGGTGGAAGTTCAAAATTTTTTGCGGGCTTTGGATGATACGGACTGTACGGTACGGTACCTAGGTACATCCAACGTGGTAAGCTACCGTAGCCGTAGTTACCTTGGCTTGGTCAAGCATGCATTGACGTTATATTTCTCCGTCTCTCCGTCTGTATCCTGGGAACGCAAATGATACTATGATACGAGTGTAGCCTGGAGCATTAGTGTCAGGTATCTTCGATTTTTTAGTTGAGCTAGCAAGTAAAGCTATCTCCACGAATAGCCCATCACGTGATACAGAAGTCTTCTGGTAATCCGTCGAAAACGTGGTTATTCAAGAATTCTTCTATAGTAAAATCTTTCTTCAGTACCAACTAGTACATAATAGATCTACGACTCAAGAAGAATAAATTTTGGATCTCATCTATCCAGACCACCTGACTCCGCACTATCCGTATCCAGCCTAGCTTCAAATCCCCAGTAACACTCAAAAAAAATCGTCTCGCGACCAGCTTCCTTTCTCCTCAGTCTTTATAAAACTTCCGGCGTTCTATTATACCCCTGAACTTGGCTCTCATTGACATCTATTGATGCGATGACTATACAGATAGCCTCTTCATATTTCTGAACAGCCCAGAGTAACACGCCTTTTATAATCCCGAGTGCTCGAGTGCAAACTCTGGAAGCTCAGCGGGTTCGCTTAGTGCGTACATATTGAGTGACCTCCATGGTATGAGTCCGAATGCGAGTAAATATGGTCTCGGGAAGGAACTCCTACTTAGGATGGGGTTTGGGATCAGTAGGAATAGTGGGACGAATTGTTCAGATTGACAGACTGGCAGTAGGATTGATCCTCCGTCAGCTCTTGGTTTCAGTTAGGTCGGCGCTCATCACAGATTGAATAATATAACAAAATTATAGAATCACGCAAACAGCTTATGTGTACATTACGTGTGTTCATCCTCTCATTCGAATTAAAGATCAATGAATCCACCATCATGAATCTCGTCGTTGACATTAGTCACGTTGACTTGCCGCCGACCGTTCATCTTGCGGCGGAGTTCTGAGCTGGCTGAGATAGACCACTCTGCGTAGTCGATTTGGAGACCCCACTGGCTGAAAGCTCTTCAGCCCATGTATAGGATCTGGTCTGCAATGGTCCTCGAAAAGGCTTTCCTCGCAGCAATGAAACTATCCTGCTTGGGAACGACGACCTTGCCAACAGTTTGCCATGGGTATTTCTCTTCATCCCAAGCCTTTCCCGCGTACGCAACTGGTTGATCTTCGAGATTCTCTAAGAGCTGGACTTGTAATGGGTATTCCGCGTCATGGTTGGTGTGGAATTCCTTGAGCCAGTCGCTCGAGATAGGGTCCGGGTGTGAATTTGGCTTGACAACTTCTGGGGGGAGCTTTTTTGCGATTCGGACGACGGGACCAGAGAGTATTTACAGACAAAATTGCCATATCGGTCGGCAGTCTGCGAGTATTGACGGGTTGGCTTAACGAGCTATTAGTGTCGCTGCCATGTCGAAGAGTATACCTTGAGAGGAGTGTTTCGAACTTCGTCGCGGGCTTTCTGGAGATCGGCATCCTTGCGAGCCCCCAAGTGCTTGTAAAACAACTTATTCCCACCATACTCGATGCGAAGATCGGAATTTCCCTCGTGGTCTTTACATCTACAAGCTCAATGGTTGGGGCGCTATTGAACTCGATGTCATCATACATTTCACCTCGAACATTGAAGACGTTCATGGCCAGGCTCAAGGCTGTGAAATACAATCATCCAAAGCAGGCTCGCCAGGTTCAGAACTGTAGCACATAGCCATTGGGTATTTAGCAGGCTTGGAGAACAAAGTCTGGGCTAGATGAGGAGGAAGTTCCTGGACGATAAGATCCCCTTAAAAAAGTCCTTGAGTTCTTACATGTATGTCTGATCAACTGTTAATCGATATCCTCCTCTCGTCTTCTGCTGACTTGACTTACCACCATACACGTGTCTATGGTTGTTATATTGCGCCTTTTGCATGGCATCTATCATGTCAGCAACGTCTCGAATGTCTTCTGTCTCTCCTGGAAGCAATTTTTCCACGCCCGGGACGTCCCATCCAACGTCAGGCCGAGAGCCCAGGTCCTTGGCTGACCTGTCCGCTGCCATATTGCTTGATATGCTCATATCCTTTCAAAAACGTGTCAAGTTGAAATACAAGTACAGAAGAGAAGCGTGGTAAGGTAGGGTAAAGGCTATGATGTGAAACAATACACTAGCATCATATAACGATATAGTCTGGGGATTTCAATAGTGCTATGGGTTGCTAAGAAGATGGTGATATTAATAGATCAATGACGATTTGTGAGTTAATATACTCCGTAGCAGGCAGTGCCCCGCACTTTGCTTCACTTATAAATTAGACCACATTGGAGGAAAGAGGAGTTAGTCTCTAGAGCTAAATATCACAAACATTTTTAAGCTATGAAATATGGATCAATTACGAAGAAATGTATAAACATAACTAGTGTCAGAGTGAAGTTCAGGGTGTCGCAATGACACGTAATCGTCAGGAGGAGGAAGGAGGAATATCCGGAGGGATGAGGATCTGAAGAAGCGGGATCTACTGTACGAGTCGAGTACTGTAGGGGTGTCGTGACGAGACAAGCAAGGGTGTGTTCGTAGCTCGCATGTAAGGCGGCGTGCTAGACCCAGAGAAGCGGCACTATTACGATTGTTTGGAAACGCCCAAAGGACAATTGCATGCTTCCAACCAAACAGACATCTCGAGCTCACCACCCATTGAAAAAATGTCTACTCAGGCGCCGCCAGACCCTTCTCAGGCGTCTTTAACAGGTTGGTCTGCCCAGCATCATGGCTGCCCGGGCAATGTCGGTATTTTGCTATTGCTAACACATTCCAATAGCATCTAGTAAGAAGAAGAAGAGCAACAAGAAAAAGAATGGCAAGGGCAAGAGCAATGGGGATACTGCCAAGTCACAAGAACCCGAGAAGGGCCTGGCTCTGGAGATTGGCGATGGTGAAGGAGAGGGTGAAGATTCTGGGCAATCAGCTGTGGTACGAGGGACACCTGTTCAATTGTCAGAAATCCAGGGAGAAGCTTACATCCTGACCATTTCAATTAGAATACTCCAAAGGAAGCCAATTTCCCGAAATCCTTGCAGTCGCAGATGAACGGTCACAGTCATGACGCTACGAGTAATGGAAGTGCTATGGCGGCCCCAAACCATGTCTCTACTGCCAGCCAAGTAAAAACCCAAGAACGGAACGGAGAAGACACAATAGACAGCAATGCGTCGGATACTACAGATACAAGCATTCGGTTCGAAGCGATGTCTCAGGAACGGGAAGCTCTGCGTGCTGAGGTAGAACAATTACGGAAGTCATTACAGGATATACAGGGCAAGCACACAGAAGAATTATCCACGATCAGGAGTCAGCACTCGGAGGAAATATCTGGAGTTGAATCGAAGCATAGCGAAGAAATTTCTACGATCAAAGATCAACATACCGAGGAAATATCGAGCGTTCGAGCTGAGCTGGAGGAAAGCCAGTCAGCCAGGGAGCAAGCTGAGGAGCAATACCAAAGCCTCCTGGGCCGTATCAATACAATCAAAGCAAGCTTGGGCGAACGTCTGAAAGCAGACAGGCAAGAGTTAGCTGAGGCAAAGGAGCAGATAGAGGAACTCGAGTCGCAAAACGAATCCCTCCAAAGACGAGTTCAGGGTCTTGAAGGAGACGCGAAGCGACTAGAATCCGAGTCACAGGACTCTTCGAGGGAACTGTCAAGTTTACGAAACCGGCATAATCTTTCTCAACAAAACTGGGTTCATGAAAGGGAAGATCTGCTGCAACAGACTAGGCAGCTAAGGGATGAGGCGGAAGCAGCAAAAGAAGCTATGGGCGATTGGGAGGTCTTGGCTATGGAGGAGCGAGCAATGCGTGAAGGCTTGACCGAAAAGGTTGGGGATTTAGAAGAGCAATTCTCATCTCAAAAGGATGCCTACGAAACTGCTGTATCAGAGAGGGATAGCCAATCCCAATCCTTACAGGGTTTGCAAAGGGCACTGCAAGAGGTTCAAGAAGCCCGGAAACGAGAGTTGCGTGATATGGTGGAGTCCTATGAAGAGCAGATCCAATCTCTCAAGAAACTTGTACAAGATTCGGATTCTCGTGCGACAGAGGCCGAGAACGGGAAGGGTTCCTTGCAAACCGAGCTTGATCGTTTGGTTCCTTTCGAAAAGGAAGTGAAAGAGAAGAACCTCCTCATTGGGAAATTACGGCATGAAGCAATTGTACTCAACGATCACCTCACAAAAGCCCTACGATTTCTCAAGAAGGCGAAGCCGGAAGACAACATTGACAGGTACGCTTCACATTCGACAAGTATTCATAACCAACTAACATATTTTCAGGCAAATCGTCACAAACCATTTCCTGCACTTCCTAGCCCTGGATCGCTCCGACCCCAAGAAGTTCCAAATTCTGCAATTGATAGCGGCACTCCTCAACTGGACCGAGGAACAAAAAGAACAAGCAGGGCTCGCAAGACCCGGCGGCACAAGTGGCAGTTTACGCCTGCCCATATCGCCATTCCACCGGACTCCAAGCACACCCACACTATCAACCGAGTTCTTCACCGAGCCTCCCGCCAGCAAGGAGTCACTAGCCGACTTATGGACCAGCTTCCTCGAGCGGAACGCCGAAGAGGGCTCCGCATCTGGCAGTAGAAGCGGTAGTATAAGCAGTGCACCGCCGAGGCCGGATACTAGGAGTGGAGATGGAAGTTCTGCTTCTAGATGAGTGCCGATTTGTGGATGGCAGGTTTCCGCTTGATGGTTTGGGTGAAGGTTCCGAGTGTACTATATCACATGGCGAGAGGCGTCGGGGTGACTTTCAAGGGCGACTGGCTGGCTGCCTCGCAAAGCATATCTTTTTATATCACTGTTTTACTTTTGGTTTCGGGGAGGTATCTTGGTTGAGTTTCTGATATCTGGTGTCTGAATAGTATTTGTAGATCCAATACATCGCTCTAGGAGCTCCCAAATTCGTAGTATCCCCATTCGCTCATTTTATATGGACCGGATACAGCATACATAGCTTTCATTGATTAATACGCCCGCCCAGCCCAGCCCATCCGGTATAGAGCTATAGCGTATAGCCCAAAAACGCTGGATATAGCTGCAAAGGTGGAGTGGAGTGGGAGGTAGGTACATACCACCACCTCATAGCAGTGCCTATGAAAGATATCTCGGGATTGGTGCAGATGCAGTGTAGAGTGTGTCTTGAAATCGGTTCGTAATGTCTTTTCTTATTGCAACTTTCCCGTCTGTCGTTCGATTGCCCGCTCATGCATGCGTGATGTCGTTGTATCGATATAATCGTACCAGAAGGTATCACAGAATACCGCTTGAAAGTTGAATCATAATCTGTGGTGCAAGACAGATTTTAGCCAAGGACAAGGAAATGAAATGAAATTCATAGATAGCTGTTTAGAACGTCCCAAAACGTGGTAATGGAGCCAGGACGTGTGGAGCAAAGATTAATTGTATCCCAACACGTATAAAATATCTATAAACAAGAATCGGAAATAATCGTACATTGGTATAAATCCCAAGCCCCTAAATCCTAGATATTCCCATTTGCCATCTGAAGCTGCGAAGGCCCTATCGACTGCGCGAAAGCCTCCGCATCCCTCGCAATACTACTGATATCAATCCTATTCCCCAGCGCGCTATTCACCCCCTCAACCACATCCCTATGCTCCATCACCTCGCCCATAATCACGCCCTCCCGGACCCAGTACTCCGCGTTATTTGCCCTGAGCTCACTACTCCTATAAATCGTATTCTTCAACACAGCCAGCGTGCCCAGCCTGCTCCTCACGCTCTCCAACACCTTCGTGGAAGCCTCGACGCGCTCCTGCGTCGTGGGCGGCTTGATAAAAGCCCGGTTCGTGGACGAGAGGTAGAGCACCCAGCCCAGCAGCCCGTCGATGGCAGCGAGTCCCAGCAGGCGATACACGCGCATGCGCCAGAAAAACGGATCGATGTCTTCCGCTCTCGTGGCCTTCGCGTTCGCAGCCTGGTCGTACGAGCTCACGAGATACAGATCCACGACCACGGCAGCGCCCGCGGCTATCGTGGCCGTGTAGCGCCACACCGCGCCCTCCTTGCCGGCAAGCAGCCCCGAGGTGGCGAGCGCGAGCACGCACAGGTTGAAGAGGTGCGGGGCGAGGATGCTGGGGATGGAGTAGTAGAGGTAGGACTTTGGGTCCTCGGCGCTGCAGAACTGGCAGTTGGTTAGGACGTCTGGGCCGTGCTGGAAGAAGAGGAGGCGGGAGTCGAGGGAGCTGAGTTTCGCGCGCAGGGTGTTGTCGGAGGTTGTGAGGCCGCCTTGGCGGAGGGCGGAGAGCCGCGTGAAGAGCACGTCGACGGGGATTTGGAGGCGGGAGGAGGTGAGGGAGAAGATGTTCTCGGGCGCGTAGAAAGGGAGGGTTCGTATGAAGAAGGCGCTGGCGACGACGAAGAGGATTATGAGGGCTCGCGAGACCAAGGGGGGGATGGGTCGGATGGAAACTCCTTGGATGGCAGGTGAGGCTTTGGCTGAGCGGTAGTATGCTATTGCCTTTGGGAGGAGGATGGGTCCGAAGAAGAGAAGCAAGGACTTGATCCTGGGGGCAATATGTTAGCAAATAGACTAGAAAAGGTTCAGGCCACACTTACGTTCCCCATGAAAGTGCCATGATGGCGACAGATTATGTATGGGTTTGTTGAAATCAATGGGATGATATGGAGTTCGAGGACACAGTAAAACATTTAAGGATTGCCAGTTGTGACCGCCTTTGTATTCTTGATTCGGCTTAGCCCGAATATAAACATATACCACCAGTACCACCACATCTCCATATAGAAAACAAAGGGTTTTCCCTTTTGGGACATAAGTCTACACGTTCCTTGCTCCAAAGACTTTCCTATGCACTCTCGTTCATAGTTGCTCACAACTAGGGTACGTAATCAGCATCTGATACCGCATAGTATCTCAGCTCTATCATTAGTATAGAATCAGTATCTTCTTATTTACCAAGCTCACTCTACATCCTCTACAATCCTCTATAAAATATAAATATCCTATCAATCAAGCCATAATACAGAAATTACTCATCACAACCAGTTATCACAAAACCATAATCACAAACCCCCTACCGTAGTTGAAAGTAGGTACCTAGGCCTAGGTACAAAAACCTCCTACTGTACCTACGCACCTTCTTCCACCTCCAGCCTCTACCTCCATCTTACTTCCCAATCAAACAGTACTCGTATTCCAATAAACCAAACATCTAATTTAGAAACAACAGAGTATTTATTCTAAGAACCAAAACCCCTGCACTTTCTTTCACTCCTCATATCAACTGGTAAATATATACCTCTATCCAACCTAGTACCAGCAAGAACCTGGTAAGATGCCCGTCCGCCTTGTACTATAGTACGTACCTTTTAGCCTTGCTAGCTGAAATTTATCAAATCGCTGCGTTGATGGGTTGAATTTGATCTAATTGTTCATGTGGTGTGTGGGGTGCCGTGTAAAGGCTTGCAGTGAGGCTGAGAGGTGCGCCCCTGAATGGTGGCACGACAGGCAGGCCAACAGGACGCTTTGCCAGTCAGAAGAGCTGGCGCCACTGACGCTTTTATTTCCTGCCCCGGAATATTTCACAGCTCAGGCTCAGGTCTGGAGCATAGGAGATTTGGCGGACGGGTGTTGGTGTGTTGTTCGAATTATGGGACGCTTTTGGGGAAGACATTCGAAAAAAGTTTTTGTTTACACAAATGGTCAACGAAACGATATCACAAGAACACATTAAAGAGTCATAAGTTAATCAATGTACAAGTATTGTATGGGGTCTCACTGTCCTAATGTCCATTGTCCACCAGCGACAGCCCAAACCTCACACCCACGTACCATCCCAAATCATCAGACGAGCAACCACCGCCAAAAGACAGCAAGGGAAAATTATGCTTTGTCTAGGATATGCTTCGCATCAATCAATCACAACCAACCCCCCTCCCTAATCTTTCCACTCATGCATAATCTTCTCGTGATCCGAATGAAAGCAAAATATCGCTCAAGGGCTCGGACTGGATCAATCGATCGAATGAAGGGCTTCGTTTTGTTCGCGGCGCGGCCAAAGAAAAGTGTCGAAATGGAAAACGTGGCAATTAGTTCTAAGGTGACTGAAAAGGAAAAACGCCAACGTCCCAATGCTTTACAGAATCATTTGCAGCAGACCTCCCATGACAGAAAGGCCAGCAACAGCCTCGCTAATTCCGTAGGAAGCACCTGCGGCCTTACTGCTAGTTGACTTGGCGCTTGATGAGGTTGAGGTTGATGATCCAAGACCGCTCTTGCATCGTCAGTGGCACTGACACAGTCGTAGACACCCTGGATGACATTGCCGTTGAGCTTGTCGAAAGTGGAGCAGTCAATGACCGATGTGGATTGCATGTTGAAACCACCAGATACAACTTTAAGACCCGTGAGAACAGGACTAAAACGGAAATTAGTAACGTTCAATGCAGCTAGAACTAAGATACGTACGTAGAAAAGTTACCGGCGAAATCAATGGCACCTCCAACTTGGGAAACATCTGGGAAAGAGATGTTGTAAAGCCCGGTGTTGTTGGCGATTTGGAAAGCGCCGGCAATTGAGCTCAATTGGGGGAACGAGATGTTGGTGAGCATTCCGTTAGCAACCAATGCGAAAGATCCAGTGTTTGCTTCAGTTGTGCTACCGAGAGTAGTCAAGTTGGGCGCGGCAAGGCTCTCAATGTAGTTGCCGTAGAATCCAAGGGATCCATTGACAGTCTTCAAGGATGGAATGCTGATGCTGGAACAGTTGCGGAAGGTCATGTTGGCAGCAGTCTCCAAGTTGGGGAACTCAACCGCCAAACTCTTTCCGTTGGCCTCAATGTTAAGCAATCCAGTGATGTTGGCAACCTGGGTGCTGAAGCTGGTCAGACGGCCGTTGTTGTTGATGTTCAATGTTTCGACGGTATCCAAGTTAATGCCGTCCAAACTGCTCAAGAATGTGTTGGTGATGAGGACGTCCTTGGCCTTCTTGATGACCGATGGGAAGGTCAGCTGTTGCAAGACTGGAAGAGCGGACCACTCGATGGAGCCGACTTGAGTCAAATCGGTGAAGGACAAGGTTGACAGAACAGTCAGACTGTCCAGGTGGAAGATGCCGGAAATCGCAGCAATGCTGGAGGAACTCAAGCTGGTCAAAGCTGTAGCGTTATCGACGACGAAGTCTCCGCCGATGGTTTGAGGACCATCAATGCTGATGACACCAGCTGCCGTCGACGGGAGGAGGATACTTCCGGCGAAGGTCGTGCAGGACGCGAGTGCGGTGGCATCAGCTTGCGAGTTGATGGTGGCTGTGGCTTGAGAACAACCGGTGTCGGCTAGACGTTGACATCGTTAGCATTTGTGTTCATCCACGAGCTGCATGCACTGAATCTGGTGAGATTCATTCTGGATACAGTCTGCAAACCGCCTCCGACCCGTTTATCGTGGTTCGATGATCAATTGAAGGAGATGGTATGCACAACGCGGACCACGGTATGAGAATATATGAGGGTTTCTTACCAGCTGCAATGCTGAAGATGGCCAAGGCCGGAAGGAGGAGTTGTTGGGCGAACATGGCGAGGATGAACACTGTTGGGAGACGGGATGGGATGTGGAATTAAGCTGTTTACAGTAACTTTTGGACGTTAGCTCAGCTCAATGGAATGATTTGATGTGATTGATGCCAGGAGAGCTCGACGATGAAGGTGGGTGACAAGCAGTGGCAGATGCTAGAAGAATGTGGATGTTGATGTTGCTGGTGTCGTTGCTGTGGGTGGAGAACCGCGTGTTCAAGTATGTTTTGAGAAGCGGCCACCGGGTTTGAGTTTGATGGGCGGTGGATGTTTGGCGACTGTTTCCTTCCTGCCCTTCTTTTGCCAGCCGAGAGCACCCACGTCTTCTTATGCTTCCCCCAGCAGAGAGAAGGAGCTCTTGAGTGGTGAGGAAGTCGACGATGATCATATTATGATTATGGTAATGGCAATGGTGATGCTCGAAAAGCTTCTTCTTTGCTCTTCGAGTCGCTCGGAACACGCAGCCCAACACAACACCACACCACACCACGCGTACAATGCAAATGCACAATCAGACGTACCTTGTTATGAATAATCAATAGATTCGTGAATTGATGTTTCTGGGTTCTTTTCCTTTGGTGGTAGTAGTAGAAAGCAGAGACTCGAACCTTTAACGACAGTGGTGAATTAAAAAGGGAACACAGAGGAAGGTTTCAAAAGAACAGTGGCTTTGCGAACACCAGTATAAAAGGAGGAGGTTGCGAGCGAAGGCCAGCAGCACCCGGGTTTTAAGGGATGGGCCGGGATTGGGAGATGGGAGTCGCCGTAGTCGTCCTAGGGGAGTATAGTGCCACCAGGGGTTGGCGCAGCGCTGTAGGTTGCATTTCAGGGAACTGGCCTCGCACGCTAGGGCCTGCACCCAGCGCTGACGAATAATGCAGCTCCAAACCGGACTACAGTGGGGATGACGCTCTGGCGGTGGATTGCACACTAAACTCAAGCAGGCAGAAATGGAGATTGATAGAGATTGCAGCAAGATTACGGAGGGTAGTCTGCCAATATACCTGCTGGATCAGCGAAGACTTGTGGGTACCACCGAAATGATTAAATTGGGATTTGCTGCCCCTATCCGAGGAAACTTATCTACGGAGTAAATTACGCACAATCCATCATCATCGTCATCATCGTGGTCGTGGTCGTGAAACGCACAAAGCATATGTCTGTCTACAAAGAGTCTTCTGCTCCTCTTGCTCCAGTTCGAAAGTCTTTCCCGCGCACCCCAATCATGCAATTCTATGCTCGTTGATAAGAGAGAGAATAACCAACATGGTCGGGAAGGAGCGAGTAATATTCCCTCCCATCGCTCGCTCTCACCAATCCCAACCCGGCATGGTAGCATAAGAATAATGAAACCAGCATCAGGGCTCGTGGCGGATAAAAGCTCATTATTATTATTCGCCCAGAGCCTACCTTTAACTCGCTGCGAGTTTATCTCTTTGTTGTCGGGCATTTCCCGAATTGAGACAGAAAAGGTTGCAGACGCCATCCAATGATACTCTTACAAAACCATCATATTTCTTCCATTATTTCAAAATCAATCAATTCGGCACTTGCATGATTCTTCATTCTCATCAAAGCTGCTACCGGTATCCTGGGCCTGGATAGAGATCAGGTGAAGCATACGGAGTACGAGTCCTGCTCGCAACAGCCCACATCTGATTTGATATCTTCACTTTTATGCACACGCAATCTCTCTGCATCTGCTTCCGCGTTAGGTAAAATACAGGGAAGCGCGTTGGAGATAATGTGGGAGCCACCGAACGCCTTTGCAAACTAGCCTTCGCATTAATGTTCCACCAGCATCTCCTATTGGCTGATAAATTGGACCTTTCTTTTTTTCCACCTCAAGTTGACGACCTAGTGGACCTCAAGATTCGCCGAGGCTCTGGACTTTTGCATTTTGCTGTCCGGATCTCTGCTCCGCACATCCAAATCTTTAGTACCACCCACTCACCACCTCGCCAAGTGTGGAGAGAGAAGTTGCTCTAAATAGAACCTTTTCGCCCGTTTGTGCTTGTTTTATACTTTTTGGCCTCACTGTCGACATCTAAGAGCTCGTTCTTTCTTGTTTTCGACCTCAAGAGTTCGGATTCCGTCACATGTCGAGGATGAGAAGCTAGCCTTACTTCGGAGGAGTACTATTTTGTGAATCCGTCGCGGCGTTGAGCCGTCTCAATATCACGCCTCGGAAACGTGTCTGTGCTGTAATGGTCCAGAAAGTTTCTTGTCTTTAGCGTTGAATAAGTCAAGCATTTTAGATTTTCCACATCTCTTCCCAAATTTCCATGCAAAACAATATTTTAGCGTTTTTGATGTTCTGCTGCCGCCACAAGGTTCACAAACCATAAACTGGGTATATTCAGACCCTGGTCTCTCGCGTCTGTTATCGACATTGCACAATTTGGAACCCTTGCCCTTGCGTTTGCCTGTATCACGCTATGCATGTGCCGAGAGATCTCAAATCCACACATCTAAATCAACCTCAGACATACTCCGTATTTTCTGGCCATGGTGACAAGACAGTCGACGAAGCTTTGGATATGCCACACGTAACAGGTTCCTGCTTCATGAGCGAGGTTTCTGTTGGTATTTCTCACACCACTCGCGTGCTCTTCGGATGATGGATTTTGTCGTCGAACTATACGAATTCGCCGTGAGTATAGTATCGATAATTTGGAGAAAGGATGTCCTTTGATCCTCTGTCACGTCCCCCGATGCTACAAGACTTCTGAGGAAAACCCAGACGGATTCATGGGTCCATTTGAAGGAGACAGCAAGGCCAAAGACTTCTTTGCAGGCCGTAGTACTTGCTTCAATCCGAGGAGCGTGTTCTGAAGAAGCGGGCCTGGACAGATAGAATAAGAGGAAAGAAAACCCAGAAGTATCAGCAGGATGTCTCAAGCACCAGTTTTTGACGAGAGATAATATCTCGCAATCCGGTCCGTCCTCCGCGGCAAACATCTGGATGAGCCACCTCATGTGAGACCAGGCATAGTAATTCTTCGGATGTCTTTCCGCCGCGATGAGAACAACAGTTGTGAGATCTTGGACAATATCGTGCTCCATATTTGCAGATCGATACACCTCAAGAAGCCAACGACGATGACCCCAAAGTGTAGGTGATTTCGTATGACGATGCAACCGTGAAGTAAGATAGCTGTCCACAAACACCAACTCGTTTTCCAACACAGCTTCGAGCTCTGCCTTTGGGCCCTCCTGGTATGACTGAATGAGCCTTTTCCGCGCGTTGGCAGCAGTAAGATGCTCTGGATCCATCAAGAGAATAACGGCCGATGCATTGCGGAGATCTTGCCTTTTCTCCAATGGCCAGTTTCTAACTAGCTTGAAAAATATTTGACGAGCAATGACGAAAGCTTGGACGAGTCTGGTTTTGGGGATAGCAATGCTGTTCTCCTCCAAAAGTACATTTGTGCCAGCAGGTAGTGGGTGACTTTTCCCAAGAAGCTCGATCTCTAGCAACTGTGGCGTGTCTGAACATAACGCACTCACGATGTCCCTGTAGATGACTGGAAGATTGTCATTCTGGAGTGATGTGATAGTTTCTTTGTCCAGTGCTCTTGACATGTTGAACTATTGTAAAAGTTTGTGTAGTAAGGATGTTTCTAATCCAGACCAGACCAACAAAATGATGTGAGGCTCGCAGCCTTGCGTGCACGGACGCGTCCATTACTTTCAGACTCATCACACGTTGATTGAAAACTTGGTGTCCAGCCTTCCGGAAAAGAAACCTCAACATCTACAAGGGCAACAGGACAAACTCTGCAAACCCTTGAAAGATGCCTTCCCTCCTCGTCGTCGTGTTCATCCTCCAGCTCACCATCCACCTGGTCAACACAGTCGGAGCCGCAACAATTAACAACATAGTATGTCCACCCTCTCACCCACATAACTCCCTTCACTCTCTAGTATTCAGTCAGCTAATAGATCCCTCTAGCTCTGGAACATCTACAACCGCCTGCCAACCCCAACCTCGAAAGCAGCAGCCGAGCAACGAGACCTAAAAAAGCAGTTCCTAAAAGTACGAACAGAGCTCAATGCCACCAGCAGCCAAGACAACTTCGCCAAATGGGCGAAATTAAGAAGACAGCATGACAAACTCGTCGAGCAAGTCGAAGCAAATAGTCCGTACCACGTCCTCCTTCCAGTTCTACCCAACCCAGCCCAAGCTAGGCTAACGTATTATTGTTGTGCAAACAGAAAAGTTACTCGATGGCACGAAAAGCACCTTCGATAGCGCCATCTCTGCGCTTCGCTGGCTCGGCACGAATGGACTACGCATGCTGATACAGTTCTGGTTCCAGAAACAGCCGATGTTCTGGATCCCTAAGGGCTGGGTACCGTACTACGCTGAATGGCTGCTGTCGTTCCCAAGAGCGCCGGTGGGCAGTATATCCATACAAGTTTGGGCATTAGCATGCGGGGCGATTATTCTACTTATCAGCGATGCGCTTGGTGCGGTCGTAGGCTTGGCTATGGGGACTGGGAAAGCTACGCAGGATGAGAAGAACAATGGTGGGCAGCCGATGAAGATGGAGGGAGAAAAAGTCACGGCGGAGTCACGGACATCACCAAAAGCGAAGAAGGAACTATGAATAAATACTCGATGATAGTAGATACTGGGGCAGTCAATCAGGATGGCATATACCATACTGTATCATAAACATAAGCAGGGAGGGATTTGTCTCTCAGCAAAAAGACGCAAAGGTCGCCATAGCTTGAGCTGCGACCTTGCAACACGAGTGAGATGACTCTTGGCAGAGTACTTGGGGCTTGATCTGGGCATTCTTTTTGACTCTGAGTGATCATGGGAGAGAGGATCGCTAAAGCTTCGAAAGTGCCACTGCGCTCGCTGTACCGTACCTAGGTACATACAGGAAGCTCACAGGTCTAGAGACAGGAAATGTATGGGAATAATTAGATACAAGGAAGAACAATTGCAGATACAAACCTGGTTCAAGTACAGTTCATATGGTTTTGTGGTTGTGTGACGAGGTTGAACAATTTTCTTTGGTTCACCTTCACACAATTTTATACCACCACCGCGCTACTTACCTTAGTGGCGCAACCCGCTTAGCGATAACTAGCACGCGCTTAAGTCACGTGTATTAGTCCTATCTTAGTCAGCGTTTCCCTCAGAGGAAGCACGAAGATTATGCGGTTTTACTCTTTCAAATCACATAACCGCAAAATACTCCATTATAAGGAGCTAGCAATAACCGTTCCCCTATGGTAGTAGTAGGTGTAGGTGGTTCAAGCATTCCCCCCTAGTAGCTCTAACGGCTACCATGGTCCAGGCTAGATATAGAAGCAGGGAATGATAGTCGGTCTTCCTTCTTATGATAGAAGGAGCAAAGAAGGAAGACCGACTACTGTGAAGGTCCACCTAATCTATACTTATAAGTTTGTCTGATGTCTCCCCTAAATCTTCTATCTTTCCTCTCATTTTCTGCTCTTTTAATTAACCATGAGACTTAACGTCGCCATTTGTCTAGGCTTTTCAGCTCTTAGCTATAGCTATACCTTAGATCTGGGTTGTGATAGCATGTCACCCTTTTTTACTAAAGCAATGAAAAGTGCCGTCGAATTAGCTAGGGCGGGAGTTAATATTTATGACTCGCCTAGCACAGATCCTGATATATTACAGGCCCAGGATTCAGGAAGATCTCAAATATTATACGTTTGAAGGGTCAATGTATTTCGAAGACGAAATGTGGACTGTGGTAGAGACATTGAATGCGCTGCTCAAGTTTAACACTACCAGCGACGGTAGTCTTGAACGGATACTAGACCCAAGAAATGGCCCGGGTCTCTATCTAGAGTTAACCTCCAAAGACCTTATTCTTTTTTGCAATTACGATCGCTTTCAAGAGAAAAATGTCACGGAATCGGGCAAGATTATCACTAAGCTATATGATACCCTTCAGGATTATAGTAAGTCAAGATCTTATTTCCTAAGATATCTCCTTAGCTTTAAAACCCCTTCGAAGTAAACAGTTTACAACTATACTAATTCGCCTCAAGACGTTGATCTCACCGATATGGTTGCCGGTTGCCGGTTGCGATACCGCTGATGGTATATACGGACAATCACAAGTATCAGTACGTGACCTGATTGCCAACGATATATAATGCAAATCTTAACTTCAACTTAGGCTTGGGTCACCGACGCGACAAATAAGGCCGCTGCCATCCAAATATGTCCTTGGTG
This sequence comes from Lachnellula willkommii, assembly GCA_007825375.1. Classification (NCBI taxonomy): domain Eukaryota; kingdom Fungi; phylum Ascomycota; class Leotiomycetes; order Helotiales; family Lachnaceae; genus Lachnellula; species Lachnellula willkommii. The sequence continues at coordinate 1,661 of QGML01000022.1, read as the reverse complement.
GTTAAGTAAAATGTCAGGACTCAGTTGAGCTATATCAAACTCTCGCAGACCTCGAGGACGAAACCGACGCAGGCGCGCTGGCTCTATCAACGATCGTACAGTACTCGAGGAAGCGCCACACTTGAAGGAGTCCATGACAGCCATGGATGTAGTATATTTAGCTGACGCCATGATGCTTCATGAAATGACTCATGCTGCAGTCAGAGGTGCAAAGAAAGTTCTCGATTACGTTTATGGTCAGACATCTGGATGTATTTTAGTACTTGATCAGTAAAGCTAATGTTCTGTTTATTATTATTAGGATGGGAAAAGTGTGTGGATTACAGCCGTAATGGGAATAGTAGTACTAATGCTGACAGCCATACCTTTTTTGGTCTTGGAGCAGGAATGATCTCGCCAGCGCGGCCTGGCGCGGTCATAGCTCAAAGACCAATGCAAGACGGAAGCATTCAGCCACTCTATTAATTAGACGGCCGTTATCAAAAGATTACCCGGTATCTAAATCTTTTCTGTGTTTCTCCTCCTTAGCTGTGTACTAGCTAGTACAGTGGAAATCTTGGGGGCTTTCGGGCTAGGGAGCAGCATGAAGAAAGGGTGAAGACGTTCAGCAAATCAATCTGCCAATTCCACCTCCACTCACTCCACTTTGAGCTATCACTGCCTACCGGTATCAATAAGTCGCCCGTTGAAAATCTAGGGAGGAATTCTTTTGAGATGCTATCGCGTAATTCAGAGCATGTTTGGAGGTTTTTCACTCCGGTTCGAGTACCAGGAAGGGAGTTATATACTATGGATTTCTACTATATATACAAGCTTCTATAATGCAAATCATAAAACATTATTCTTGTCACATGTGGCATAGCCAAGGATAAGCTTTACAGCTTGGCCTTTGGCTTCTCCTGTTTCATCATCGTGTCTGCTACGATACGGCGCTGGATCTTGCCTGTAGCAGTCTTGGGCATGTTGTCTGTGAAGTAGATCTGGGTCCAATTGTTAGCTCTTGTTCACACAATATAGAAAGATATGAACAACGAGGGCAGCAAACCTTCTTCGGCACCTTGAACTTAGCCAGTTTCTCAGAAACCCAAGTCCTCAAGTCTCCCTCCCCAAGCTTTGCCCCGCTCTTCAACACAATAGCAACGCCAACATCTTGCCCATACATCTCATCCGGTATAGCGAAACTAACCGCCTCGCTCACGCTTGGATGTCGGGCCAATACATTGTCAAGCTCAATTGGACTGATCTTCTCGCCTCCTTTATTAATTAATTCCTTTATCCTTCCAGTGATTATCACATAGCCATCCTTATCCATCTTTCCCTGGTCTCCCGTGCGGAAGAAGCCAGAGGAGGTAAAGGAGGTCTTGTTGGCTTCGGGATTGTTGAGGTACCCTGAGGTTACGTTCTCGCCACGGATACAGATCTCTGCTTCTGAGCCTTGAGGCACTTCCTTTCCGCTTTGGTCCAAGATGGCGATTTCGACGCCCTGGCCGATGCCTACGGAACCAGGTTGGCGCTTTGCGGGTGGGAGAGGGTTGGAAGTCATTTGGTGGGCTGCTTCTGTCATTGCGTATGCCTCTAGTACTGGCGCGTTGTAGGTTTCTTCGAGCTGGTGGAAAGTAGTGGGCGACAGGGGCGAAGAGCAAGATCTGATGAAACGGATC
>QGML01000021.1:0-39715 GCA_007825375.1 Lachnellula willkommii | reverse complement strand
AGCTTTATTTTCTAGTTTACTACTACTAATTATATTTTATCCTATAGCCTTACTAATAGGGAGGAAACTACTCTGCAAGTGAGAGCTTAAAATATAGGTCTATTTGCTTATAAAATTAATCTGCAAGTGACTATAAAAGTGCTTCAAAATAGCTTTAAACGCTAGAAAATTTTTAATATTGCAAAACTATGTGACCCTACAACTATCTTGATTGCTAGTAGATCCCTTAGAAATCAGATGGGAATGCGGTAGACTATAAAAAATGCGCACGGTTTTTAACCCCCAGCTTAGCTCAGACGACACCCTTGGATTGCAGATTGGGTGACAACACCCTGTAGGTGCAGCGGGCTAGCAGTAGGGTAAATGGCGCTTGATAAAGCTAAGACTTCACGAGTAAGTACTTTATCTTTATAGTAGATCCCACTTATGTAACTTTTTTTAACCAGCCGAGGTACGTAGAGAATCTGAGTGAGCTACGGATGACTGAAGGATACTCGTACCTACCCTACCTAGCTATAATTAGATCGGGTGGCCGGCTTAGCGAGGTCTCGCTAACCCTTAATCAAGAATCAAGGGGGAGAGGCGTGAATGCATACTTTGTAGAGAATATTATAATATTAGTTCATCAAGGACAGTTCATTCAATTTAATGCTCTTTAAAGATATAGTTATTTACTTAACTAATACTCTTTTAACTCCTATGGTATTTTACGGCTTTCTCTATAAAAAGAAGGAAGCCTTGCGGTGGACAGAAACCAGCACTAATCTATAATATGCTAAGCGGGGTGGGATATTAAAAGTCAACTATAGTAAGTGCCGCCTGGCCGTCTTTATCCATCTAGCATAAGGAGCACATTGGGCTTAAAAAGTATGGATTTAGTAAAAAACCATTAAAGATATCGGGCAAACAAACTACGCCACTGCAACTAAAAAGTTCTGTTCTCCTTTTTGCTCCACAGTCCCAAGTTTCAGAAGATCATCCCCGACGGCTAGACGCAGTTTCTCTGCCGTCGCGGGACTGTCCAGAGTCAAATATTCCATAACACCATTATCTTTCCGAGCGCTCCGTAAAGCTTCCCTCAGAGCAAACAGAACGCTAGCCCCTAAGAACAGTGGAGGCTCTCCTGTTCCTTTGCTACTTTGAATACTCCTCAAATGCTTCCAGCCCCCTTCCACGTCTTGCAAGAACGACACATTGAACTCCTGGGGTATATCAGAGAACCCCGGGATTTTGTACGTACCGGGTCCACGAGTAAACAGCTCGCCCTTCCGAGTCCACAGCGATTCTTCCATGGTGAACAGCCCCTGGCCTTGGATAAACGCCCCCTCGATTTGGCCGTAGTCGATAGCTGGGTTGATCGAACGACCGACATCCATTTTGATATCAGTGCGGAGAACGGTATGGTCCCCTGTAAGAAGATCCAGCTCTACCTCCGAGACGCCAACTCCCTGCGTGAAGTAGTAGTACATAGGCTTCACGGTTTCCAGATCGTAATTTCCCCAAACGTAGCCAATCTTAGGCATTTTCCAGAAGCCATTAGCAGCGAGGTTCACCCTGTCAAGATACGCTGCATGAGCAATAGTTTTCATGCTGGCTTCGGGACCAAACTTCGCCCAATATGGCGCAAGGCGCTGATTCAGCTGATCACAGGCGTCTTTCACAGCCATGCCGTTCAAATCGCTTCCGGATGATGCAGCCGTCGGGGATGCATTGGCAGTGTGGTATGAAGCCGTGTCTTGAGTATAAATTGCATCGAGCGGGACATGGAGCTCTTGAGCTGCAACTTGGCACATCTTTGTGTATAGACCTAACATAAAGTGTCAGTGCGTGTTTGCATTTTTGAACTCAGCAAAGCTCACCCTGGCCCATCTCAGTACCGCCATGATGCAGCAGAATGCTCCCATCTGCGAATATCTTGACACTTGCTGCTCCTTGGTTCAAATGAAGCGCCGTGGCAAAACTGAGCCCAAATTTCACAGGAAGCATTGCAATACCTCGCTTCTTCCATTTGCTTCTCCTGTTGAAGGCCTCAATGGCAACTTTTCGTTCGTCAAAGTCACATTCTTTCTTGAGATCTTTGAAAAGCTTTGGAATGTGCCAGTCGACATCAATCTTCTGGAGGAATGGAGTGTACTCCCCCTGTTTGTATAGGTTCATAATCCTGAGGTCATCAACGGAAATACCGAGACCTTCTGCCACTGCTGTCATATAGCTTTCAGCGATGAACATAGCTTGAGGGCCCCCAAAGCCCCTGAAGGCTGTGTTACTATGAATGTTAGTTTTGCAAACATGGCCGCGTATATGAACGTTTGGAATCTCGTAGCAGTTGTCCATATGGGTGCAGCAGCGATCCATGACAGCCCCGCTCATATCGTACGAATATCCGGCGTTATTGTATACGTCGGCATCCAGCGCTACCAATTTGCCATCGTTCATGACACCGACCTTCCATCGAGCTTGGAAAGGATGTCTCTGCCCAGATGTCATCATATCCTCGTCCCTGTTGAGCATGCATCGAACAGGTCGCTTGGTTTTCTTCGCGGCAATGGCGACTATCGAGGCAATCGGAACGCTTCGTGACTCTTTCCCACCGAAAGCCCCGCCCATTCTCTTCACTTTCGCATTGATCCGATTGCTCGGAACTCCTGTGACATGGCTTACGAATTCTTGTGTTTCCATCGTATTCTGAGTAGAGGACCAAACCTCCATGGATCCATCTTCAATGTGAGGGATTGCCAAGGCAGCGTTTGTTTCGAGGTAGAAATGCTCTTGGCCACCCATTCTTGTCGTACCCTCAAATATCCTATCGCACTTTTTGAAAGCATCATCGATCGAGCCGTCAATAGCAACACCCTTCCTCAACATACGCCCGTGTTGAAAAAAACTGTTTGCGGCGATCGCTTCATCGATTGTAAGAATTGTTGGCAAGTCTTCGTATGTGATTTTTACAGCCCGTGCCGCAGCTTGGGCCTGAAGAGCCGTCTCTGCATAGACCATACCAATTGTCTGGCCGTGAGAGAATACTTCACCATCTGCAAAGAATGGCTCATCTTTCCGAACCGAGCCCCATGTGTTCTTCTCACTTGATAAGCTATGCTTGTCGACGTAGCCTAGGGCGAGGCCTGGCCCGATTGCAGGCGTCCAGTCAATTTCGAATTTGGCATGGGCTCTTGAGGAGAAAACCTACGTAGTAGAGTGTCAGCAAGTAATTTCCACAACGTAGGAAATCAGACTTACAAAAGCTCCGTAGAGTTCTCGGTGTTGGTGGGGAATATCGTCTAAATATTCTGCCTCTCCTGTGTTTTGCTTTAACGCTGATAGATGCGGAACCTGTTTCCCCACTACTCTTTGCTCGTGTGGATTGATGTTATCTCTGGCGCCGAACGAGATGCCTCGATGAATCTCATTAATCAAATCCTCGTCCACCGTCCCTAATCCAAGCTCTTTCACAACCTCATGCCAGAACCGGAAAAAGAAAGACAGCGCCAGTGTTTTGCGATATGTAGCCATGCCACCAGGTACTCCAAAGTTTAGGTCAAGGTCGTCGCATAGCAATTTCAATCCTTTCTCCAGTGTCCTTGGCTCATACCATTTCAAGCCTTGAAGCAATTGCATCGTTTTCTTCGCCAGCGTCGTCCACGGGGCCATTCCGCCATATGCAAGAGAGATGAAATCCACTTTGTCGTCATCATCTAATCGAACTCGGAATGCTGCTGTGACAATGGCAATATCATCATCTTTTCTTTTCGCTTGCTTGTATGCCTTTACAACTTCATGGGCCTCTGCTGCCGGTATAGGGATGCGGATTTTGGTTATAATGGCATCCACAGGGAGACTTGTCTTCCTGTACGCTATGAAAAAAGACTCGATTGGTAAAGGGATCTCTCCACCAGAAATACTGCGCACCATTATTGTAGCTCCTGCAGCAAGCAGCACAGGGTTCATGTCTGATATTGGGGATGCTGTAGCCAAGTTGCCGGCAAGCGATCCAGCATTCCGAATTTGTCGGCCGGCGAAGTATCGAAGTTGCTTTCTGCAAGCCTCGAGGACCAACCCTCTCCTTCCCAACTTCGTCGATAGTGATTTGCATGCATATTCCAAGTCGGTCAGCGAGGTGTTGGCTCCCACAACAAGCTCGTTCATAGATGCGAGCTCTTTTTCGGATTTTGGGAGCGGCATTCTTGCAAGCTCTGCGACAGATGAAACGTAGACAGAGACCGAGAAGTGCGAGTTTTTGAATCTGACTTCAATTTGAACTTCACTGGCACCACCTACAAGCTTTACAGTTGGATCTAAATTTTTAATTGCAAGAACCTGGTCGACTGTGGTTGGGCTGAGCCATATTCTCTTTGAATTTCCGTAGCATATAGGGCCTCTTTCGAATTTCCACAGCGCTGGTGGAAATATCAGTTCGGTGGAAGGGACGTATGGAATAAAATCTATCTTCAATTCTCCTTTTTTGCGAGTAGGTGGAGGTGCATCAAGTATCGTAGTTGTCTTGGTTCCTTCTCCTTCCTCATTTTTTGGTGGGTTTCTCGCTCTGGATTTGATGGGCTTTCCGTACTCTGCTCCAGTGACCTCTGTTTCCGCCTCAATACTTTGGCTGCTCAGAGAAGATTCATCGTCAGAAGTAGAGCCTGCAGAATTTGCAGAGTCTGCAGAAGTCTCTTGAGAAGAATCTCCACTTGCGCAGTTAGATTTTGCTCCCGGGGCATCTCTGCAGCACCCCCCTGGTCTCCCACAAGAAACCGTAGCCTTCTGTAAGAGATCTTTGGGCACGACCTCTGATCGGTATTGAGTATTCAATCCACCCACATCAGTATCTGTGCTGGTTTTCTCTTGAGCGGAAGGTTCTGCCAACTTTCCTTTGAGGTCTTCCAGTATGAACGTCTTAGCTGCCTGCAGAATAGGCTTGTAGCCTGTGCACCGGCAAAGATTTCCATCCAAATGGCCTTCAAGTTCAACATCGTTTGCTGAAAGATTGAACACACCGGAAACTGGGTTGTAAGAGTTTCTGATCAAAGCGTAGAGGCTCATGACTATACCTGGAGTGCAGAAGCCACATCTAAAATGCCGAGATTTTATTAGAAAATGGCTCAGTAAACCCTTGAAATGACCAAATTGGGACAAGACCAAGTAAATGCGGAAAAAAAGCTTACTGTGACCCGTGTAGCTTAGCAATTCTTTCTTGCAGCGGGTGAGGGCTGTCTACGTTGCCTAGTCCCTCGATGGTAATCAAGTGTTTACCGACAACTGGAGCAGTGTCAATTCAAAGAATGCTGGGAGGGCGTGTAAACTTGCGTACCTCCCACCAGTGGAAATAAGCACGCATTAACAGCAATGTGATGTATTCGTTTCTCGTTCCCATGGTGAGCAGTTTGTAGAACCACAGTGCATGCTCCACAGCCTCCCTCGCCACAACCTAGCTTTGTGCCTTTGAATCCATGTTGGGATCGGATGAAGTCTAGAAGCGTCCAATCTGGGTTTGGATTTGACAGTTCGACTTTGGTTCCATTCATATAAAAGTGCAGTGTCGACTCGGTGAACTCGGACTCTATCAAGGATTGGAGCTTCTCGAATGCGGGAGGTACTGCAGGCCGTTGAGCGGCGAAAGGTAAATCCATGGTTACAGACTTCTGATCAGAACGGAGAATGAGACTTTGGTCTGCGTGACTTGTATCAAAGATCGATCTGATGTCAAGTAGAAGACAGAGAGCATCGACGTAGATTGAGAGCTGGCAGCACTTGCAGCAGTTGTATGTTGAGGACTTGACTTGCCACTGCACCGGTCGCTACCTTGATAGGTATAGGTAGGTGCTTTCTCCTCCGAGTGGTGGAGTAGGTACGTACAGTAGGTACCTACCTTAGGTAAGCTATCCTCGTGAAATGAGCTATACCCAATACGAGTACAGAGTAGCCAGGAGGGGTAGGGGCCACCGGGACCGGGCTACGCTTATCGCCCCGCACTCCGGTTCCGTTCCATTGCAGTAGCTGATCCCCCACCCCCACCCCCATCCTTGGCATGAGAAGGAACTCGAAGCCTCCTCCGCCACTGCCACCAGCTCCCCCCCATTGTCGAACTCAAGCTCTGCATCTTTCATGTCAAGCACAGCACCAGCAGCTCAAGACCAGGAAATTCTTGCAGGACGCTACGAGTATCTAATGAAAATTCAAAGTGGTTCAATGCACGTTGGCGTTGGTGGGGGCAATGTTGAGCTTCACCTACCTCCACGTCCCCTCCTCAGATTTACTTTGCTTCGTTACATTTCTCTTCCGTTGTAACTTTACTCCAAGTACAACACATCTTACGCTCTATCCTTTTACCAATTCTCACTTCCCATTATGCCTTCCAGAACCTCGCCATCAGGCTTCAAGGAGCTGGCCGATACGGCGCTCTTCAAGCCTCTCCAACTTGGAGCTCTTGGGTTGGCACACAGAGTGGTGATGGCGCCTTTGACTCGTATGAGATCCCCTAAAGAATCGGAAGGTGTCTATTCACCAGGTGATTTGAATGTGGAATACTACTCGCAAAGAGCTTCCAAAGGAGGACTTCAATTAACAGAAGCATGCCCCATTAGCCGTCAGGTGCGTAAACCCCAAAGCCACCTGCTTATAACAATTTGTTCCGGGCTGATAGTAGATACAGGCGTGTGGTTATCCTGGATGTCCAGGAATTTTTACTGCCGGTCAGATTGCGGGCTGGAAAAGAGTTACTGATGCAGTCCATGCAAAGGGGGGGTTCATCTACTGCCAGCTTTGGCATGTTGGGCGCGCCACGGTGCCTTCACTCCTTGATGGCCACGACAGCGTAAGCTCTAGCAACATTCCCATAGAGGGAAATGCGTTGGATGGAAGTTCCTTTGCCGCTACTCCTCCTCACTCCTTGACTGTCCAGGAGATCAATGATGTGGTAAAGGAGTTCGCCGCTGCCGCAAAGAGAGCACTGGGGGCAGGATTTGACGGAGTTGAAATCCACGGGTATACATGACTATTTCCAGCAAGAACTCAAAATTCTAACTTTGGACAAGCGCGAACGGTTACCTCCTCGACCAGTTTCTCCACGACAATGTCAATGTTCGCACGGATGCTTATGGAGGATCTATTGAGAAGAGGTGCCGCTTCCCGTTAGAGGTCATCAAGGCTGTCTCAGAAGTCATTGGCGCAGACAAGGTCGGCATTCGGTTGTCTCCTTTCAACTACTTCCAAGATACCAAAGACTCCGATCCAACTAGCCATTGGTCATACCTCTGTGAGCAAATAGCTGCGCTTCCCAAAGAGCAGAGACTATCGTACGTACACATGGTTGAACCGAGATTCGATGAGGTTTTGGATGAAACAGCGAAGCTAAATGCACTTTCGAGTACAACAAAGTCTGGGGAGAAGGCCAAGTCCCTTGCCCCATTTCAGCAAATCCTCAAGACTGCTGGCATCAAATTCCTCGCAGCAGGGGCCTTCAACCGGGACAATGCGGCGCCCAAGGTTGATTCCGATGCTGCTGATGCTGTTGTCTTTGGTCGGTGGTTCATTTCAAACCCAGATTTGCCTAAAAGACTCGCTGAAGGCCTTCCCCTGAACCCTTACGACCGAGACAGCTTCTACGGTGGATCAGAGAAGGGATATGTCGATTACCCTTTCTATGTGGCCACTGCATGAAGCACAACCTTTGTTATTTTGGGGAAAGAAGGCGAAGGTATACGGAGTATAAATCCTTTTGGCAAGACAGCATCCAAATCTTTCTTAGATCAATAGATAAACTATGAAATTTAACTTGCTTGTAACGCAGATCTGGTGACCACCAAGCCCATACCATGTCTCGATGCGCATTTATCTCTCACCTAAGTTGGGATGAAGTTATATGTTTCAATAGAGAAGGTGTTCCTAGTTTTGGCAATGAGTGAAGATGTAGACATATGTACCTTACTATCTTTTGAAATTATTGGCTTCCTTATCGGCATCACCGAGACAATTGCAGCGCCTGTACTCGGAGTAAGTGCGTACGGTATAGCAGTACTGTAGTATGTACGCCCGGTTGAGAGCCCCACATATTACCCCACTCTTCTTTATCTCCACTTCAACCTTCTCACTTCAACCTGACTCCTGCATAATTTGTGCACCTGTCGTCGTCAAGTCTCGGATGGTTTGATTTCGCGTAGAGACACCCCAACATAGGATTCCCTGCTTGTAAGATCTCGAGTTGTGCGATTCGACTGCGACAATAACATTGAGCCCAAATGGACAACAGGCAAGGCGACAGCACGGCGCACGGTCAGCGGGAGGGATTGGATATCTCAAACCCTTCAGCAGTACAAAAAAGCTCTCGGGAGACCCGGAAGCAATATGTTTGTACTCATGAGAATTGCAATAAGTCCTTTACGAGATCAGATCACTTGCAAAGACACCGCTTGAATCACGGCACTGGGAAGGCCTGTCCTCGATGTTCGGTTCACTTCAATCGACCAGATTTACTGGAACGACACTTAGCCCGCCACAGACAAAAGGACGAGGAAGCTGGTGGGTATGGATTAGGAGTAGTCGAGACCAGGAAGAGAATGTGGCGTGACGCAGATGGAAATATTGTTACGAAAAGGCCGACTCTGCCCAACAACAATCCAGCAGCCACTTCTGAGATTGAACACCAAACAGATGGCAACGATGCACCAGCCGCTTCGCAACGAGATATGGCGAGATCAGGGAATGAGCATCAAACAGGTAGCGACAATTATGTAGATATGGTGAAGAATCATGAGCCACCGCTGACCCCGAGGTCTATGGGATCGTACTCGAGCAGCAATGACCAACATCAGACATCTACTAGAGGTGTTATATCAGAAGACCAGTGGGCTCTCGATGTAGCGGCGAACTGTAACGGCGACGATCCAGAGATGTGTGATTTCCTCACAAACTCTTCTTGGGGCGCACAGCAACCACAATCGTTTTCAGATATCGCACCGAACCCATTCGATGATATGTTCAATCCAGACACAGGTTTGACTTATGATCTTTCTGCTGTCTGGATAATTGCTAACTAAAATGCAGCAAGTTCTTTCAATATGCCTTTTACTACTATGAACAACTACAATTGGTTATTCGATGGGAGCGGTCTTGGAGCGGACATGCAAATACACGCTGTGACAGACCCAATCCAAAATCAAACATATCAGCCCACGTCGAGTAATTTGTTTTACGCCCGTAACGCAAGCAGCAATTTCAATAACAGCCAACCAAATGGACCCATGGTGCAAGATATGATGCCAGACATCTCGTATTGCACGCCAACTCAAATGGGTAGCTTCTCCGACCAGTCTCAGGCCGTTCGGGTGCAAATAGCTTCTGACAGACCAAGCCAGAGGTCAAACTCTGCAATAGAGACCTCCACAACAGCCAGCTCTTGCAAACACTCTAGAGCTGATGAATCTTCACCGGGAAACTTCTCCAATCAACGCTCTCCGCGAAGTGATTCTCAATCTTCAGTATTCGAGAACGAACCACCAGTTCGGCAAGAAATAACCACTCACTCGCACCCAACGATTTTGGACCCTTTTCCAACATTCAGTCCCAACTCTCGCAAAACGCTGCCTCTTATTGACGAGGTCACTCGAAACCGGGTTTTGGACTTCATTATTCAAGCGAATCCCAAGACGCCAGAAGGGACTCCAATCTCTCGTGGCAATAGTCTTTTGTCACTTTCTGCAATGCAAAAGTACTGCGATCTATTCTTTTCCAAATTCAACGTTACATATCCTCTCCTTCACCAGCCGACTTTTGAGCCTTCTCGTGTGGAAACTCTTTTGATGGTGTCCGTCTTGCTACTTGGAGCAACTTATGGCGACAAAGCTGAGCACCGGTTAGCTGTGTGTATCCATGACGTTCTACGGTCACAAATATTTTCAAATGCGGCTTTTCAGGCACAACCTGAATTGTGGGTATTGCAAACTATTCTACTGGTGGAATGTTTTGGAAAATCAAGGGCCGGGCAAACTCAACATGACATGGCACATTTATTTCACGGTCTGCTCATCAAGTAAGTGATCTCTTGATTATTCTTTTCAACTCTAGCTCTGTTTCTTCAGACTAATTGTGTGCAGCTTAATACGCAGAAGTGATTGCCAAGTAGTCTGCCATCCTAGGTACGATAGAACTAAGGACTTAGAGTCTAACTGGCGGTTTTTTGTGGACGTCGAGCAGCGCAAAAGGTGAAGTAACTCGAGTGTCGTTGCGAATCCATAACTTACAAAAACGTAGGCTTGCTTATCTGTGCTTCCTATGGGATACACAGCATGCAGTACTATTCTCACAATCATTATGCATGTCTGCATTTGAACTTCGCAGCTCCCTGCCTTGTAACCCGACAAGCTGGGAAGCCGAATGCGCCGAAGATTGGCATAAAAGCTATTCGAGAGAGACAGAGACTTGGTTCCTGTCGGTTCTAAAGCTTTACGTGAATCCGGGCTCTGGTACTTTGCCACCTCATTTGAATGATCTTTCCCGCCTCCTGATGCTTCATGGATTGATGTCACTATCATGGGATCTGAAAAGAAGGGACCAAACAGCGCTTGGTTTTGTTGGCACCTCGGCACAGGAAAAGCAAAACCGCCTCGCCGAGTCATACGACGCCTGGAAAGCGGATTTTGATACCTATTGTATGAGTATGGCATTATCTCTAAAGGATAATACTGCCGCCAAAAGAGACTTCACACGTTTCAGCACGGCAACCGTTGCTATTTACCATGCAGCTCACATTATTCTCAATGTCGAGATCATAGACCTCCAGATCTACGCAGGGGCGCGTCATATCATTGGTCGGCCAGTAACTTCTGGGGATTATGATCGTTCACGTAGCATTGTCAAGAACTGGGCTCGAAAAGACGAATCGCAAGCAGCGGCAAAGGCGGCGTGGCATGCAGCTCACCTTCTCCGAGATGGCATAATGAATCTGGGCAACTGTTGGGACGTGAACGAATTTGTTTATCCTTGGTTGTTATATCTCTCCACACTTACTTGTTGGGCTTTTTTCGCTGCGAAAGATGATCATGGTAGCGGCAATTATCGTTCGAGAGATGCTGTAAGACATGATGGTGCTGGAGTGAACTCCCAGGCTGAGATGAGTGCACTTGTCAGCGGAATGACGAGTGTAGCTCCTGATGGCCTATGGAAAACCGTGGGGAAATTCTCGACATGTGGGCTGACTGTAACAATTGCACGGCATCTGAGTACCATACGGTGGGCAGTTGTGCATGAGGGCTTGAAAATACTAAGGGGCTTAGTGGCCGAGGAGGCACATTGAATCTAAAACTGTATATGGCAGTTGCAATTAGTTCCACTAGGGAGTTTGACTTGACGACTACAACAGCTATCATTTGTTGTATTAGAAAGTTTTGGCAAGCTGTAAGCCTGCAAATAGTGTATATAATTTCTTCCGCAAGGCTAAGGATTTTCAAGCTTCCAGCGCTCTTTCATAGGCTTCTAAACTTCTCGAAACGCAAGGATCACGTTGGTGGGCTATTCAAACACAAGCTACAGTCCTTGAGCCGACTGAGCTGGAGCCACTAATTCAACAAACACATCGAGATATCGGACCCGAAAGCATAATGGTTATCAGGAACCCATGTAACCAGATAGAAGATGGATCGAGCTTCAACCTCCCCACCCTTGGCGCACCCCATGCAATCAGACTCATGGTAACGCTGTATCGGGCATCCAAGTCGTGATAAGCGACTATGTCCGATACCACATCTCCTGCATGATTATCGGGAAAGCTTATCCTATATTCCGGGCCCTCGTACGACGCGAGTGCGCACATCACGTGCCTCACACCACCGCGCGCCCTCGGGCTCATAACCCTTCGGGCTCATAACCTTTTCGACATCTGTCATTCGTTTATCGTCCCATCTTGGGAAAAACTCACTGTACAAACATCTCTTTCGACTGGCGGAGGGAGAATATTGGCTAGAAGGGCACTTGCCCGGCGCCTATATGGCTAAATTTTGGCTTCTGGGTTTGGTGTATACACTTGTAAATTACCTAGCTAGTCACGCCCCAATGCCCCCTGGGAGGCTTGGAGGAAACCTTCGGTTTCTCTCCCCCGGCGTAAAACAATACTTACTTACTTACGTACGACGCGAGTGTTGAAGAGCAAGCATTTATCAAGTCGATCCCCAGGTCGCCAATTGGATACTCCTCATCTCTCTCTTCAGCATCAGCAACTACCACATTAATTGCCAAAATGAGTTCAGAAACTGTCCACAAAGACAAAATTATGACAGAACCTGTCGATATGGATGTTGCAAAGGTCGAGGAAGGTCAGAACTATGCTGCTGTTGATAAACAGTCTGAGCGGTCGTATGGTAAGTTCACTCCCTACATATCAAGAAATATATAAAGAGAAGAATAAAATCTCATTAGGACGTCTTTCTTGCAGTTCGGAAACTAGACTGTTATCTGCTGCCTTTTCTATCCCTGGTATGTTTGTTGTAGAGTCTTTTATGAACATAACTAAAATAGCAGAGCTGACAGAACTGCCTGCTAGATGTATTTCTTCAACTCAGTCGATCGGGCACGTATAGCAATTCATCCTATGGTGGTGTAAATACCTTGTATAAAAAGTTACTAATTATCCACAGAGTAACCTTGGAAACGCAAAAACAGATAAATTAGACGAGGACCTTCACTTCAAGGGCAATGAATATTCACTGCTGATTCTCTTGTTCTACATCCCATTCGGTCTCTGCGACCTACCTCTAAACCTTCTGACTAAGCTTTGGTCTGGAAGGGTGATGCTGCCTACATGTAAGTAGTAAATCACACAGCAGCGAGCGGGATGCCTGTTAATGCGAAATAGTAATGGTTACTTGGGGCAGTCTTGCACTGGTGCAGTGCGCTGCAAAGAACTTCGGTGGCCTCTTGGCGATCCGTCTCCTGCTCGGGTATGTGACTACTTGCTTAACCCCTCAGATAAAACCGTCCTGACTAGCTATTTGGAAAAGCGTCTGCGAGGCCGGATTCTTCGCTGGTGTGGTGTTCTACCTGACCTTGTTCTACACACGCGGCGAACTTGGGTTCCGCCTCGCCATCTTCTTTGGCTCCGCACTCCTGGCAGCTGCCTTCAGCGGTCTGATCTCATATGGAGTTTTCCGGATCAAGGACCACGCCGTTAAAGGCTGGATGTGGCTTTTTATCATCGAGGGTGGGTTGACCGTTATCGTGGGCACTGTTGCTTTCTTTTGGCTCCCGAGCGCTGCTGAGCATGCTTGGTTTTTGACTGGGACGGAGAAGGCTGCTGCGAGGGCGAGGAGTCTGAGGGATGGGAGTAGATGTGTTGGGAGTGAGTTTAGTCTGAAGCAGGCGTTTGGGACTTGGAGGGGGTGGAGATTCGCTGGGGTATGGAAAACCCTTTCCTTATACGAATTTGATAACTGATGTATTCTGTGTCTTTAGTGGTGTGTCATCGCCTTCACTTATCCAGTAGCGTTTTCAACGACTTCAAACTTTCTGCCACAGGTATGTTTTTCTTCTCCTGTCCTTAACATTTGCGTGACCGGCCCTCAAGGACTTACTAAATTCAGATAGTGCAACGTCTGGGCTACTCAACCGTCAAGACCAACCTCTGGACCGTTGCCCCGAACGCCGTAGGATTCGTCGTCCTACTAACCGTAGCCAAATCCTCCGACTACTTCCGCGAACGCACCTACCACATTATATTCTCCCTCTGCCTCTCTCTCACCGGGATGATAATCCTCGCCAGCATCGACGTGCTCGGCAACAAAGGCGTCGCGTACTTTGCGTGCTTCCTCATGGCCGCCGGCTCCTACATCCCGTCGGTCCTCGTGCACTCCTGGCACAACAACAACAACCTGGAAGAGAACTCCCGCTCGGCGACCACTGGTCTCCTGGTCGGGCTGGGGAACCTGGCGGGCATCCTGAGTGCGGCGACTTTTAGGGTCGAGTATGCGCCGGGGTATCGGCCTACGCTGATTGCGACGAGTTGCTGTAATGTGGCGTGTATTGGGTTTACGTTGGCGATGGGCGTTTGGATGAAAAGGCAGAATGCGAGGAGGGATGCGGAACTGGGGGTTGTGATTAGAGCTGGGGATGTGGATACGTCTTCTTTGGTTGATGGGGAGAAGAGCCCTAACTGGAGATTCTTCACGTAAGGGTACTGGTGGCGGAGGAGGAAGAAGGGGGAGTGCGACCAGCTATAAGGTGATTTCTCCCTTGAGAATTAGCCGCTTCTCTAAGGTCAAACTTCTAAGACGTACAAGGGCCTACATTTAAATCTCAAATGAAAGAAGATGTAAATGTACTAACGTTCAGAGACCATGTTTTCCTCTCCGATCCTAATAGAAGTACCCGAATTTAACCCTAAATAATCTAGTCCTAGCAGGGAAACTAACCCACTACCTATATCTAAGTTAACTCCTACGGTGTTTCACAGCCTTCTCCAACAAAAAGTCCAAAAAAGGGCACTGCACTCGCAGTGGAGGAAAAGGTGGCATCATTTATAATGTACCAGTCGGCGTGAGACATTAAAAGTCAACTATAGTAAGTGCCGCTTTTGTCTGTCTAGCATAAGGGGCCTTGGGCTGTTTGACTACATCACTTAATTCCCCCCCTAAGCCATTAAGCGAAAGGGGTGACTAAGCATACATTAACGATGTCAAACATTACAACCGTGACCTTGCTACATTTTCATTCTTAGTAGCCGTTTCCACCGGCGGCAAGTAGCGGTCAACCTCGTCCTCACACACCCATCCCAGCAACCAAGGAGCAAAAGAGCTGTCCTTCCACGCCAAAGCATCACCGGGCCCTTCTGCTCTCATAACCGCATCTCTTTCCTCTTGCTCCGGTCCATCATGCAAGTGGTACAAATACTGCTGTTTATTTCCCCTCTTAAAAACTCGTCAGAATCGTCGTCTCAAATAAAGGCAAAAGAAAGTATACTGACCTCGACCACAATTTCTGTCCTCGGCCCTCTGATTTTTTGGTAGATATCGAGAAGCTGGATTTTCTTTTGCGCTGAGAACGGAGCAGAATGGCGCGAGAAGATCTCACCAAGGATAGCGCCATCTTCTAAAGACATTCCTGCGCCAGAAGCCAGGTAGGGGAGTGTGGCGTGCACGGCATCACCTAGCATGGTGAACGCTCCCGAGGGGTGTGACCAGTTCTCCATGCCCGTACGGATGCATAGTCGCCACTTGCTGACTGACTCGCAGAGGCTCAGAAGCTTCGGTATTCGTGGGTCCCAGTCTTTGTAGAGAGCTCGCATTTCTTCGACGCTTCCCTCAGTAACATTCCGATCATCGGGTATATCGTCTGGTACGAGTAAGACCATCTAGATCACCGGTGAGTTAGTTATTTCCTATCTAAGACGGGTTCGGGAGTAGAGGGAGCTTATATTTCCAGTCTAGGAAATTGATAGGAGTTGGAGTATATGAGACGAAACGTAATAGAAGGCGGTAGGGTAAAATCAAAGAGCCGGTTCTCCTTACATTAAAGAGCTCTCCGCCACGCAGGACATAGTTGACTTCTTTTATTAGAACTGGTATTCATGTAATGGAATAGGAGGGAGCGGCTTACCAGCATGTGCATCTGGACCCATCCAATAGTTCACCTGTGGATTAGTTACAAAAGTAGCCAGCTCGGGATCTTTCAGCATCTCTTTCGTCGATAAGAGAAGTCTATACGCCAGATCCCCAGTGAGTTCAGGCGGGTCTGTCTTTCCGAGCATGATCTCTCTCAGGC
Source organism: Lachnellula willkommii (assembly GCA_007825375.1). NCBI lineage: Eukaryota > Fungi > Ascomycota > Leotiomycetes > Helotiales > Lachnaceae > Lachnellula > Lachnellula willkommii. The sequence goes on along the minus strand of QGML01000021.1, from coordinate 23,977 downwards.
GGCTGTTGATGCCATCAGCTCCCACAACCAGATCTGCAGTATGCTTTTCTCCATTCTGTAGCACTATAGTTGCCGTTTCCCCATCTGCGCTCACTTGCACGTCTGAGACTCTCGCGTTGACTATTGTCCTGGCACCGAGCTCGACTGCTCTTTGAAGAAGACACTTGTGGAGATTTGCCCTGTGGAAATCCCAATAGAAAGTTCCAGGATATTGAGCTGCCGAAGCAGCGAAATCTAGTGAGGATATGATCTCGCCTTTCCAGTGTCTCATGTTGACACGTGAAGGTTTAGTCGCGTACTTGTTTAACTCATCAAGCATTCCCCAAGTTTGCAAGACGCGACTGCTATTTGGAAGTATCTGGATACCAGCTCCAACCTATGATCTAATGAGCATCTTCTGTTGAGGAATTTCAGGTACATTAAGATACACACCTCGGAAATCTCGGAAGCTGCCTCGAATACGTCTACATCATGCCCTGCCAACAGAAGAGCGATGGCAGCACCAAGTCCTCCAAGCCCGGCACCGACGATAATAATCTGGCCTTTGTTAGTTATTAGTTGAGGAAGCCAGGAAACCCTTCCTATTCATATACTGACTTTCAATGTCGAATCAGCACTTCGCTGTATCTTTTCCTTTGGGACTATTGGGGAGACCGGCATACTGAATTTCAATTAAAGTTTCAAATATCGTTTAAGCAAGCAAGGATTCAAGGAAAATTAAGAGGCTGTCAAGATGTTATTACGGCACACAAGTTCTCAGGAGAGGCATATAGAGAGAGTTAGTGGTTCAAAAAGTCAAGTCAATATCTAGACTCAAGTGACGAGTGGAAAAGCGAAAGTGGGAAGGGTCGGGATTCTCCCCACATCCTCACGGAATAAAGCTCTCGAGACCGGATGAGATCCCATTCCCGTGAAACGTACTTGAGTTTCCGGCCTATCAGTTCAGTGTGTAAGTGGCGAAGATAAGGTGGTCGTACAGAGTGGAGGCGACTCGCATGAGTGGGGTGCGATAAGGACAGAGGCATCCATCCTCCACTCTTGGAAGTCCGGGGTAGTTTACCAGGGGTGGGGCTTGCTACGCTTTCCTGGCGCCCGCTGGCCTCATCATGGATGTTATTACTATATTCAAATTCGTATGCCGTACTACTTCAATTTATCGTCTGTATTTCACCAACCATCCATCCAATATCTGCAAGTGTTTATTTACTCCGTAGCTACATCATACAAACTCGGTTACCAATTTCGCCTAAAATGCTGGCCGATGCTCCCCCTATTTTGGACTTCTCAGGTGAGACATAAAGAAGCTTTATAACATTACATATCTTAACATTATCAAAGTCTTTTATGGAAACGACGAGAAAGCCAAAGCACGTCTAGTTCAAGACGTAAAGGATTGTTGCCTGCACAATGGATTCTTCCAGATTGTCGGTCACAAGATCCCGGCCGAATTGCAAGAAAGAACACTGAAATGTGTCAAAGAGCTATTTTCCTTACCGCAAGAGGAAAAGAACAAAGTAAACAAGGGTTCGTATCATGCTCCCGGACTCAAAAGGAGCAATACTGACTGTAAAACAGACAAAACCACGTGGAATAGGGGGTATGAGAATATGGGTTCGCAAATCTTAGAAGCTGGTACTCGACCAGATATGAAAGAAGGCTTTTATATCGGCGAGGAAATCTCAAAAGACCACCCATACTTTGTTCAAAAGAAGCTCAACAGTGGTCCTAATCAGTGGCCCTCTGGGTTGCAAGACCCGAAAAACTTCGAGACAACGTCAATGGAATACTACAATGCCATGCATGGCCTTGCTAAAGACGTTCTTGTTGTATTGTCTCAAACCCTAGATCTGGAAAAGGATTACTTCCAAGCGTTCGCCACCGATGCGGTTGCGACCTTGAGATATCTGCATTACCCCCCTCAGCCCAAAGACTCCGACGAGAAGCTATCTAGAGGAATCGGCGCACATACAGACTTTGGGTCCGTGACATTGCTGATGCAAGACGAAGCCGCCGGGCTCCAGGTATGGGAGAAAGCTACGAACGAATGGCTAGACGTAGCCCCGACAAAAGGGGCCTATGTCGTGAACTTGGGCAACATGTTCATGCGATGGTAAGTTTGATATTTGCCTCCATCATGAACTACAAGGGGGAAAAGAAAGCTAAGAAGTGATTAGGTCCAACGATCGATACATCTCGAATCTGCACAGAGTCATCAACAAGTCTGGCCGAGAGCGGTACTCGGTGCCCTTTTTCTTCAGCGGAAACCCGGATTATGTGATCAGCTGCTTGCCGAATTGTCGGAAGGAGGGCGGGGCTGCGAAGTACCCGCCGACCACTGTCGAAGAAGCTGTCGGAGGAAGTTATTTGGCAAGTTATGGGGCTGCGAAGACTTTCAAGGAACAGAAAGCTATACCTGTTACCGCACAACCAGTGGCGGTTTGAGACGTATCTGTAAACTCGAGAATGTAATTAATAAAATTCATTAACTACATCGAGTATTATTATCTCCTAGTGTTCTACGGCCTTCCCTGCAAAAAGTCGCTACTCCGGCGATAGATAGGAAAAGGCAGTACTAATTTATAATGTCCCAGGCGGCGTGGGACATTAAAAGCCCTGATACAGTACCCGCACCCGTACCTGGTATCGGTAGGAAACCCGGGTATCCGATGAGGTTCCCGGACAAAGTAATGTTCAAATATACGAAGAAGTCAAAATTCTCTGATTATCTATCCGCCCCGGCGCCTAGATCCCAAATCTTCCTGAGGTACTTACAGCATTTCCCAAGATTCTCTGAGAGGTTCACTCCCAACTAACGGGCACTTAAAAGCATTCGATACGAATTTTATAAGACAAGAAGAAAACGTGCTATGACAACGAGGAACTATTTCTCTCCCAAAATATGTTTAGACTCTTCCTCTATGCAACACAACTCTAAAGCTATTCCCCACAAGCCAGACTTTACTTCTACAGTGTTTTACGGCCGTCTCCACAAAGAGAAAGCGTTGCGGTGGATGGATAGGAAAGTAAGCATCAGTTTGTAATGTGCTACCTGGCGTGGGACATTAAAAGTCGATTTATGGCTATGGGTTTATAATTAGCGGTCCTTTGTGGGGAAGGTTGTAAAACACCACAGATTTAGATCCAGAGACTCTATCTATCTATTTGAAAGTATTATCCTCGTAATAACATCCACATTAAACGGATAAAAACCTTTCCATCTATCATCTGCAAGCAATCACCCACCCCACCCCACCTAACGCTCCGACCTAACCTACGCCTCCATTTAACCTAAAAACAAATCAGATCCCCCACTCTTCCAAACCATCCATCTCCAGCCTCCGCACGGTACCTACGAGATACGGTTACGGTACGGGCTCGCTAAAACTCGCTAGGGAGAAACTTTATTATCTGATCTGATCACGATTCAACGAGTCAGCAGCTTGGGGGAAGATACGGAGTACTGTAGTAGATGCACAGAGTTATCTAGCTAGCTATCTGGAGATACGATAAGAGGTTCAGGCCCAGGGACCCGGTCCGTTGATGGCCTGCCCCCACCCGAGTCCTCTCTCACTACGATACTCAGTAGTGATGTGAAATCAGACCACTATAAATAAATGTAGAATATCAATTTTTCGTTTTTTGATATTGGTGTTCGAACCAGTGAGCTTGATTTTATTTTATTTAGCTTTAGTTCATTGTCAGACGCAATTGGTAATTAGCTGTTTTCTCTGCCTTTTCATCATGTCGGCCACACAAGAGAAGACAGCGGATGATATAAGTCCTGCTGTTGAAAGGACCCATTCCTATGGCGAGGGCATCACCATGAAACTCGACGACGAGGAGAACAGAGAGTTCTATGGAAATTCGATTACCGATTCATACCGACTCAAGTCGGAGCTTGTAGGCAAATGTCTTCAGGAAACCGGGATGGGAAGGTGAGTTAGAAAATAAAGTCCAGACTTCTGGGATTCTGGCTTTGACCAGGTACGAGTACTTGTCCATGCTGACTGATTTTTGTATAAATAGATACCAATGGGAGCTATTCGTAGTCACGGGTTTCGGATGGATCACGGATAACTTGTAGGCGTCCTTGGAACGTAAGGCATTGCTCAACCAAGCTAATAACGCACGCAGCTGGTCCCAAGGCATTGGCACAATTCAACCTTCCATCAAGCTCGAATTCGCCGACATATCGATGGTTGGATTCAGCTCCATCGCGTACTACTGCGGTCTCATCGTCGGCGCCTCCTTCTGGGGTATCTCGGCCGATTTCATCGGTCGTAAGCCAGCTTTCAACCTTACTCTCTTGATCGGAGGGATATTCGGCGCAGGTGTAGCCGGACTCAGCAATTTCCCCGGCTTCTGCGTCATGTGGGCAATCATTGGTTTTGCTGCGGGAGGAAACGTGCCCGTCGATTCCATGATCTTCTTGGAATTTGTTCCTGGGTCGCATCAATACCTGCTCACGGCCTTGTCCGCGTGGTGGAACTTTGGACAGGTCGTTGTTGCGCTCATCGGGTGGGTCTTTTTGGCGAACTTCACCTGTGCCACGGATTCCACGCCTGAGACTTGCAAGAGGTCTGATAATATGGGCTGGAGATATGTGATGATCACTCTTGGTGGGTTGGCGCTTGTGTTTGCCCTTATTCGTATGTTCGTCTTCAAGATGCCAGAATCGCCCCGGTACCTGCTCTCCAAGGGCCGTGATGCCGAAGCCGTCGAAGCCATCAACTACGTCGCGCGTCGAAATGGAAAGCCTGAACCCCTTCACCTCAGTATGCTGCAAGAGATTGATCGAGATCTCGGAATAGTTGTGAACTCGGATGAGGGTAGAAAGGGGCTTACCAAAAAAGATATAATCCAAGAAAACCTTCAAGACTTCAAGTCAGCAAACTTCAAGGACCTATTTGCTACCCGCAAGCTCGGCCAGCACACCACTCTCATCTGGTTCATCTGGCTTACCATTGGTGCGTATCACCACATCCGCTGCCACTCGTCCCAGCTAACCCGCAACAGGCATCGCCTACCCCCTCTTCTTCAACTTCCTACCCACCTACCTCGCGCAAAAGTTCACCGAAAAGTCATCCCTCTACCTAACCTACCGGAACTACTGCATCGAGTCATCCGTAGGCGTCGTCGGACCCATCGCAGCCGCCTGCGCCGTCAACACCAGACTGGGTCGGCGCTGGATGATGGGCGGCTCCGCGATCGTGACGGGCGTCTTCCTGTTCGCCTACACGGGCGCGAGGAGCACGGCGGGTGACTTGGCTTTCTCGTGTGTCACTGGGCTGTTGGGGAATTTCATGTACGCGATCATGTATGCGTTTACGCCTGAATCGTTCCCTGGGCCGCATCGTGGAACTGGGTCGGGGACTGCGGCGACGCTGCTGCGTTTTGGTGGGCTGTGTGCTTCGCTTATTGGGACGTTTACGGACTTCTCGGTCGTGCCTATCTATGTTAGTGCTGCGTTGTGGATCGTGGTGGGAATCGTCAGTTTCGGATTGCCGTTTGAGACTCATGGACGGGCTGCTATCTAGGGGAAGCGAGGGAAGTTTGTAAAATGTAAGGGTTCGTTGTACATAACAGTTGTTGGAATACTGGAATAGACCTTTTAACGGTGCAAGACAGAAAGGAAACAGACATACGCACTAGATGAAGATAGATGTGTTGAGACTTCTTGCAATACTGTGATAGCAAAACGTTTGTAGACTTGAGAGAATTAGAGATGAGCTAGCGGCGCTGCTCACAGGATTTCTTTGATGCCAAGTCCTGAGCTTACGCTACTCCACCTCACTCCGTACCTTCCCCATCAACAATGCCTCAATCTTGCCTCCTTTCCCTAAAGGCTCCTTCCCTGTAGGCAAACACAACAGTGCATTCGCACTCTTCAAACTCCCTACCCTAGAGCTTCGCTGGCCACCAGTGCTACTGGCATGCAGGAGCCCATCCTTGCCCATTACAACAATAGCGCGATGATATTCTGCTCTCTGGGGGTCAAGCCGGAACTCATGGTCGAGCGTGACTAGTACTTTGGGCAATCCCGGAGGAGAGACGCCAGAGAGGTTATGCAGAGACGGTAGGACAAAGAGGTGGAGCGTTACTACTGCGGAGACTGGATTTCCGGGTAGTGAGAAGATGACTTTTGAGACTCGTTCTCCGGCGTTGTTCTTTACTGGTACGGTAGCGAAGGTAGTAGGCTTCCCAGGTTTCATAGACACCCGGCCAAAATGTATAGTGCCGCCTAGTGATCGCTCAATAGTTGGTTTCAACAGGTCGAGTTCACCCATTGACACGCCCCCTGAGGTAATGATCACATCGACCTTGCGGAGAGCATCTCGCAAGTGCTCTTCCAGTGCTCCTGGTTTGTCCTTTGCAATCCCGAGATCGATGGCTTCAAAACCCCAGCCTCGTACCGCAGACAGGATTGTTGGCCTGTTACAATCTCTCACTTCTCCCAGTCGTAATTCTCCCGGTCTGCTGTGCTCAACAATTTCATCGCCTGTTGACAAAACTCCGATAATCGGCTTCTTGTAGACTGTGACTTCTGCTTTGCCTACAGAAGCCAGCAGACCTAATTCTCCGCCTATGGCCGAAATTTCTTCTCCTTTCCGGAGGATGTATTCTCCTTTTCTGATGTCACTACCCACCTCACGTACGTTTTCGCCATCCTTCACACCCTCTGCCAAGATCTCAACTTCTTTCTCTTCTTTGCCATCATCAGTCATAGTTTTCAAGACAGTATCCTCAACCATGACTACTGAAGTAGCACCAGGTGGAAGTGGAGCTCCAGTTGTAATGCGAGCAATCTGGCCAGTTTTCAGTCCAGGGATCTCACCCGGTGTGGCGTGAGATATTGATGCCACTGGGAATGTGCCTTGACTGGAGCTTCCATCTTCAGAAGCAATAACAGCGTAGCCATCCACGATGCTAGCTCGATATGCTGGTACTGCTTCTGTAGCTGTGACACCTGCTGCCAGAACAGATCCAACGAGCGTTCCGTCGACCTTTGCACTTACTACCTGTGGAAATGGCGTATGCACCTGTATGAGGTGCAATGCTTCTTCTACTGCTAACATGGGATATGGAGATGAGCGATTCCGCCTCGTTGGACCGAGCGCTGGGTCGTTTGAACGTGGGTTCTCATTGGGGGCTGTATGCCGAACAGGCATTGCGTGTCCGTGGCTGTGTCCATGCCCATGTCCATGAGAGTGATCATGCGAATGATCGGGTGCGTGAGAATGTGGTTGATGACCAGCGCTAACACCTGCTTCCTTCTCTAACTTCTTCACACCTCCAGCATGAAGAGCCCTTGAGTCTGCTCCTGCTGCTTGTTGACATGCGTGGGGGAGAAGTTTCAAGATTGACTGGAGGTTCTCTTTAGCTCCTTTAGGAGAGCCAGGGAGTGTAATGATGAGGGTCTTGTTCCTGACTCCAGCAACTGGCCTTGACATGAGAGCAACTATTCCATATTAGCTGACCAGGTCTTCCATTGTTTCTTCAGAAGCTCACAAGGAGTAACGGCTAATGAAGCAGCCAGCATGCCATGGACGAGACCTGGTGCTTGCTTATGTAGTAGCGGGGTAACTGCCTTCAAAGCCTCAGTATTTTTGTTACAGATTAGAGAGGATGCATACCTCTGGCGTAGTATCATGTATTGCAAACCCCGTCCCTCCAGTCGTTATGATTGCATTCAAAGCATTCTCCCGGTCCGTCCATGCGGTGATAGCTCTTTGAATATCCAGCACCTCATCCCCCACTATCTTCACCTCACTAACCTCCCATTTCCCCGCCCCTTCTTCTTGGAAGACCTGACTTAAAACCCCACCTGAGCTGTCAGCCGAGGGGTCTTTGGAGGCTGTCGTTGACACTACCAGAATTGCCGCCTTCAAAAGTGCTGGAGTTGACATTTTGTGTTGTAGGTGGTTGACTTTAGCAGCTTGGGCGACTCACGGTCACTCTTGGCATGACCGTCCCGCTCGTCGCGTCTTCCCAAACTTTTTCCTGCGACCCGCGTTTGCTCTGGACAACAATTCTTACCAGCACCAGCAGCAATCATGGTCCGAATCAAGAATCGCTACCTACTGGTCAATATCCTCTATCCAGAATTGGAGAAAGGCGCATCAAAGACTGAAATCCCGGACGTCATCTCCTTCAACCAGCCTACGACAAACGCTCTGAATGCGCAAACCTTGCTGAGGGGCATACGGGCAGGAGTCGCGGAACTATTCGGTGATTACGGGTCTGGTACCATCGCAAGTAGTCTTGCAAGTAAGTGCATCGACTTCCAGGGATGGTGAAGCTGCTAATCAGGCCCCAGTCAAATACTTGTCTCCTGCGACTTCAACCTTCATACTACGAGTTTCGCGCGACCATTATCGCATTGCGTGGGCGGCATTGTCATTTATGAACAGTGTGCCAGTTAGGAATGGCAAGAACTGTGTGTTTAGGGTTGTGAGGGTTAGTGGGACGATCAGGAAGGCTGAGGAGGAAGCTATTCGCAGGGCGAAGGAGATTGTTGTCAAAGCACGAAGGGAGGCGGGCGAGACGGGCGAATCAACACTTGACAAGATATTTGGGAAGACTGAGCATGGGCCTGTGGAGTCTACGAAAGATGTGCTTATGGTGGATGGAAGTGACGGCGAGGAAGAAGAATATATGAGTGATGGAGATGGATGAGGGTATCATTGGTATTTTCTGACAACTTTTACGCCACTATCTGGAGGTATCGACATATTCTCCAGATCATCCTCATCATCAGGCAACTGGTCCTTCTTCGCCTTTTCAGCCTCCTCTCGAATCTTGGCCTGTTCCGCCCACTCTCTCCTCTCCTTATCATCATACTCGTCCCTGGCATCCAGCCATCGCTCCTGGACATCCTTGACATCCATAGTGGTCACACCCTCTCTCATGGCAACCTGCCAAACGGTGTCATTTGCTCCTTCAGCACCGCCAAACGCATACCCGCCTGCTCGATCTATAACTTGGAGAAGATGCATCATGCTCTTTTTATCCTCTACCGCCAACGTCTCAAACCCTACTAGACCAAAACTCTCGACCAGTTCCACTATCGCCGTGTTCAGCCCCTGGAACTTCGCACCCACCGCTGATTCTTCTTCGAGTTTTGGCAGGAGGTAGGATAGGTCTTGGACCTCTGTGTAATAATCAAGGTTGAACGGTAGGGGCGCATATGTAGCGAGCTTGTCGATTTTCGTCAGGACATTAAGGTGCGGGAGGTCCATCTGGAGCATAGCCCGCAGAGACAGTATTAAGTTCGAGATGTAAAGTGAGGGGAGCGTCAGGCAATACGAGTCGGAAAGATGCAGGACTACAAGCTACCAAAGAGTCAGCATATGCCAACCAATACTCGAACTGAGACGAAATGCGTACTCTGTAACCAAGCTTCTGCAACCTGAAGAAGATATTCCGTAATGATGAGTGATGTGTGTAAAGCTCGACCTGCCCCGGACAATCAAAAAGCACATAGTCCTCCCCCAACTCACCCAGCCCCTTCTCCAGCCAATCCATATTCTGCTCCAGTTCCTCCAGCGCATACAGAACCCCTCCATTCGGCCCCAAATCATCTTCCTCCATCACATCCTCCAGCTTAACGAGATCCCGCACGTCTATCGCGCAAGGGTAATTGGTGTGATCGTTCGCTGGGTCGAGGTTTACCACTGAGCACTTCCGTCCTATGGCTGACATGAATTGCTGCACTGGAGAGAGAGGAGGCTGTTAGATGGAGCTGGGCTGGCTGGGGAGGGATGGCATGGAGGGGTAACACGCACTTCCGTCGCAGTAGGTGCTTTTGCCAGCTCCGGGGCTGCCGAGCACGAGTTGTGCGAATGGCATGTTGGTAGGATAGGTAAGACTTTCCTGGAGAAGTCTTGAGAGAGGGCAGGGCTGGTGTTGAAGGTATCGAGTAATCAGCACGAGGTAAGAGTAGAGCTGTCGATGTGGGGTATTTTTCTTCTTGCTGAAGGCGGTGGCGCCGAGTCGCAACGGCAGAATCCCGGTGCATCTTACGGTGGATACGATACTCGTACGTCTACATGAAGCGGCATTCAATATAACAACGTTTTTGCCCGCTTTATAATATTCCACTCGGAGTGGAACTTTAAAAGTCGGTGCCGCTTTGTGGATCCAGCTTCATACCTCGATAATAGCAGCCTGCGCTCCTTTTATATCTGCATCCCACCAAAACCATATAAACTACTTTCCCTGTTTCTCCAAGCCATTCGCAGATCTCATGATCCGAGTAAACCTTCAGCCACAAAGATGGTCTGAAGCCTTCCAATTTTCCCGCCAACGCTTCGGCAGCGAGTTGGTCCATTCCTCCTTTCTCAACCAGAATTTCCGTGATCCATCTCTCGGCATTGTGAGTTGGTCCAGGTCCACTGCGGCGTGTCAGAATCTTTGATTCTTCTCCGACGAGGTTTCGTTTGCTGAGCGGTTTTCACTTCGCTGTATAGCGGTGGTAATGCTTTATAGGCGTCTTGTCGATATTTCGATGATACTGTCTGTACCCATTTTATATAGTGGGTTTTGACTTTGATTTTGATTTTGATTAATGTTCATTCCTTTTTCCCTCGAAGCTGTGGGAACTCGTCTCATATAGGGTTCCATGTTACCTGGACTCCTTGAGGTTGACACTAATTTGATATTAAATGGAATGACCGAGGAATGGCGACTTTTCCTACTAATATGGAGATGCACGGAAAGCAAGCCTCTAAATCAATGGGAGCTGTTGCGGGACTGAAAGATCTCTGTATCTAGAAGTCTAAACTTGGTTCTATAGGTTCACCCTACCAGAATAAACCAGTCGGTCAATCCACCTCACCAGATTATCTGCCATCTGTCCCGCTGTCACTTGCGCTGTTACTTGCGCTGTACTAAGTAGAGTCAGCTCCCACGTCAAAAACGATCTGTGAATATTTGCCAACATACACCTTTCTGTCAAAATATTCCAAGGAATTGCACCTCTCTTCCTCCTCACTTTATAAATCAGGTTGTACATGGCCGATCCCCTTCCTTGTCCAAGCAGCACCTCCCAGTCAATTTTGCGCCTCGAAAATATGCTTGGACCCCAGCCTTGAATCCGTTTCGCTACAATCTCCGCGACCTCGTCCATACATCCAAGGTATTTGACGAAAATACACCTATACCACCCCTGGCATTCTTCTTCGGTCCACTTCCACTGTGGGACATCCGTAGCTGTAATTGGTCGCTTCTTCTTTTGGCCTTTGCCCTTTTCCGCCTCTATTTGGGGTGTCTCACAGCTGTATGGAGGTGGGTCCGAGTTTTTTTTGAAGACTGAGCGAAGCGGCTTGAAGTATTTATACACCGGCGGGAGCATCGAGCCGAAAATGAAAGGAGACTGGGATATGCTGGAAGGCTGTGCGTCCTTGGGGGTATGCATGACGTTCCGAGGTTGGAATAAAAGTTCTCAAAAAGAGCGGTGGAAGAAGAGAGAAAGGTTTTATAGGAAATAACAGTCGGTCATATAGTGTTCGTAATGGCCCTAATTTCAAGCGCCTATGATTACTATGGTTAAAGCTGATCTAGCCCTGAAAATCGACAAGACTCGCACTAGGTACATTTCTAAACGGAGCTTAAAAAATATTGCTAGTTAACGCGAGAAGTAACCTACGGCCCCGCCTAAACAAATAGCAAAACCAAGTCGCTTTTAGAGAACGCGACTATTCCTAACTTTTAGTATATAACATAGCGCCCATAGCTCTGCTTGATCTTCTAGTACTCCTAACCTCCTGTAGCCTCGGAGTGTGACTTGATTGTACGCTATGCAAGAGAAACTAACCTCCAAACCAAACTTCAATTCAAAGCTAAATCCATCATCACCTAGCAGCCCTCAACTAAATCCAGTCTTTTCCTTGCTACTAAACTTTTATTCTTCTTCCGCCCCAGCTGGCTCGCCCCTAACGTCGTAGCTCTTTTCTGTGCAACTCCTCATCTCGAGCCCTCATCTCGAGCCCGTTTTCCTTTCCACGGGCACCAAGGAGGCAAAGCTCAATCAGGTGGATGCGTGAACCAAACGTAGATAGAAGAAAACGACCCTGGCGGTAAATTCGATCATGTATTTCTGGCGTATCCATAAGTGCTAAAACTCTCATGGGCAAATAGACAGTTTTGGTGGGGAGGATTCTGGCGGCAGTCAAAGGTTGTGTCGTCTTATTATTCGGAACAAGTGCTCGTATAACCTATGCTCTTCTCTGACGACGCTTGATTAGTAAAGACGAGTTATAACGTGGTGAATGGGAGAGAAGCCAGCCGAGATGATGGTCCAAGGGTAGTAACATACTTTGAGTTGTTCGCTCGGGTATACTCGACGGAAGGAGTAGCGTAAAAGCTCAGTGACATATCCACGTTCCAGGTGTTCCGGCTCATGACAGGATATATGTTTTCAAGCAACGCGTTCTTGTAGGTGCTCTGTCAAGCATCGTTCCTTGGATCTTCTTTTCGGATCCTCTTGCAGCTAGCGCAGTGCTAAGTGGTTGCGCCCGCCATGATGATGGTGGTTGCGATGCGAATGTCTAATAATCTGTGAGTGATTTTTCTCGTGCTCTAGAAAGCCTGTAGAGCTTAAGAAGTGATGGGATAGGATGGATGGGGTGAACGGTGCCTCACTGGTTGGCAGAACTTGTATCGGGAAGGACGAGAGACTCTTGTACCTGCTTGCGTCAAGTACTCGGAGTCGGTTTTGCCTGGTTGGTGTGGTAGAAAGTAGAGTTGGAATATTGTTCCACAGGGTTGAGACCTTTGCTTAGGAGCAATCGATTCTAAAAACATCCCAAGCGAGTAAACATACCCTTTGGGTACCCGAAGCAAGGATGTCCATCCGTGAACGTGTCTAACGTGATTAATGCATCGTGTGGTAAACTTGGGGGATTGGAACAAATAAGGAGGATATTCCTCCAAGATTACTCACCTGCAGTGAAACAAGGGGCGCGCGTAAAGGAGGACTTAACTTCATATCCCGGATAAGGGCTAAATCTCAGTGTATATTGAAGCATTGTAAGCGGAAGAAAGTAAGGGCATTTTGTACATTCAGCTCCCAAGAAAGAACTCTCTCAACATAACGTCCTCGCAAAAATAGTTTACAAGGAATTGAGATGTCCTGATACAACCCGAGAAAACAGAAGTGAAAGTGAAAGCTCCAAGCTAAATGCAACAAAATTCATGACAACAACATCAAGTCGCTCCCTCATTCATCTCCTGTTCGATTCGAGTGAGCTGGACATGGATTGAACATGATCAAGTCTTCTTTGGTATATCTCGAAGTGTCTTGCGTGAGTAGTATCAGTACCGGATATGTATAAGTAATACCACGTGGACGCTTACATACGGCAGCATTGTTGCAGAGGCGGAGGGCTGCTGGTGTTTACTGTTCGTTGATCCGATCTGGTCCGGTGGTAACAGGGTGGCATCGCGGCTGAGTGTGATTTGGGAACATGTTAACACGGGTCGATATTGATGTAGCGGAGGGCGGTATGGCGGATGCATTGCCTTAGATGAGGACTCCAGAGCACGTTAGCCGACCCTGTGGCTTGCTTTCGTTCGAGTAAAGACAGCATACCCTTCTTGTCATAACCGCTTAATGCAGTCAGGTTGGATTTGGCGAGATAAATTGGCAGGCGGAGCAACGCAGAACTGTTCTGTCAGCGAAAATAATGATGGCCAGGTCAGGAGACTTACGTTGGATATCAATAGAGATGGTTGAGCACTTTGTCATCGTCGATATATATGACAAAAGTATCTAATTCCTAGACGTCGGTGTAGTCAGTTTCATGCTTGGGTCGAAGGTAATAGATCAAGGTACCAGTAATGCTGCTCTCGATAGTGGTGACCATTTTGATATCGATATAGTTGGTAGCCAGTCTACTGGTACAACTTCGGTGTGGTGAAATCGGAGTTGCTGTTGCTGATATATCTGCCAGACGGCTGTTGGTAAGGATATGGTATTGGTGGCGCCTGACCGTACGGGTGGTTGGCGGATTGTTGAGTTTATTGATCGATTATTTTATGAACTGGTGAAGGTATGCGTGTAGACGGGCTAGATGTTCCAGCAGAGCTTGGGGGCGGGTGGGGATCTGACGTTAGTATCTTCCAGGCCAGGCATTTCGAGCTCTCATGCTTCAAGTCGATGTTGAAGTGCCGTAATCGAAAGCAATGCTAAGGACCCAAGAGCTGAGTTGGATAAGTATGAAAAGGTCGAAAGAACAGCAATGACATGGGTGACGATGGTGCTGGTAATTGGCGGGAGGGGTGACAGGGTGAAGATCTGAAGTTGATAGAGGTGCAGGGTCGGTTGTGTGCCTATTGGAATATACTGTCATGCCTGATCCTTTGGTATGATGAGAACCAAAGCTGTGAGTTGAGATCTGTTGTTAGTAGTCAACAAGGTAATACTTACCGAAAGTACGATTTAGCTTTGCGGTATGTTGGATGTCGGTATCGTCGTGGAAGAACCAGCCCATACCGAAGGGACCATTGAAACGATGTCTGGTATGCCGATGGTCAAGGACTTGGTCGCAAGTGTCGCGGGTTCAGTGGCGGGTGTAGTTCCTGTGAGACCTTTGTGAAGGGGGAAAGGTAATAACATACTGGCAAAGGCACAAGTGCTGAGAGTGTGTGCCGATAATATAAGAACTGGAGTGATCGATCTGCTCCAAGAGACGTAGTATTGTTGACGTAGATAGTTCTTCGAATGAGTAGAGGTGTCCATGTTCTAGGTTGCTGGTGGGTTGCTGGTGCTGCCATAGATAACTTACCTGAAGATGATGATGCAATTGCTGCTGGAATACCGAATGCTGCCAGAGTGCAGGTGTACAAGTTCCGTCGACTGGCCGAGTTGCTGATGTGGTCGATGGCTTACCTGAAGATAGTGCAATGGCGGACAAGTATGTTGGCTTTGTCGTAAAGGTATTACTGAATGAGGCGAAGTGTCTGTATATGTGGTTGACACTTTCCTGATGATGAGGCGATGATGTCGGGTGAAGATGTTTGTATTGTCGTATGTATGCCGAATGAGTCGATGTGGTTGCTTATTTGGTCGATACTTTACCCGAAGGAACACTTGTTCTGGTTTATTTTGGGGAGGGGGTAGGACTACTCATCACAGCTGAAGGAAAACTTTCCCTCAAAACTTCTGGATTGGTAGACTTGTCTGAAGACCAGCTTGGTTCAACAGCTTTGGATGGGGAGTTACTCAGCTAAGCCGAAGAACTTTCTGGCAGAGCTTTCGAAAGAGTCGAGACATGTATAGTTGAAGAGGTTTGCTTACCAATTGAAGAAGTGGTGGTTGTGCTGATTCCTGTGCTCAAAGTGCTGCTTGTGGCGATGGAAGATGATGAAGAGGCGGTGCTTGAGGCGACAGAGGATGACGAGGCGATACAAGTGTAGGCTGAGAACGTTAGCAAGTAATCTTGGGGGAGATGGGGGAAGTGCGTACTGGGTTCGGGAACACTGCCAACATCTACAATCGTCAATTGCACTTGCTGGAATCCAGCTGGAACAGGATTTTGGGTGGAATAGTAGTACGTCCAAAGCCACCCCAGGTGATTTGAGATATCGGGAGTGGGAGTCCAATACCAGGATGCCGTTCCGTTCGTGAACATACTGTTGGTCCAGGTCAAGGATCCGCTGCTGTTCGCGAAGACATTTTCGATGTATCCATTTGTGTTGGTAACAGCATTGTACTGATTGTCGGGACCAAATCTGAAGTATTTGGCATAATCCTGAGTCGGATTGTAATTTGGCACCGGTGCCTTCGCCCAATTGGCCGTGGGGTCAATGCTGCTGACGGTGTAGATGCGTCCATCGGAGTACAATTGAAATCTTTCTGCAACCTGACCCACGCTGCTTGTGACCAGGGAGCAAACCGCTACAAGGTACCCGACGTTGTTCTGCCGGAGGTAAACTGTTTGTCCACCAACGAAGACACTAAGGTAGAACGAATTGCCGGTAGGGGTCGCCGTTGCTATAAATTAACAGAGTCAGTGTCTGGCACAGAAGATCCGTTGAAATCTCGTGTACTAATGAAATGACTAAATGAAATGACTAAAAGAAATGACAATATGAAAATTGGTTAGTTGGACGGTGATCCTGTTGTCGCGCTTCTAGAGCTTTCGAACCACCATGGCAGTTTGACCATGGGGTGTTTTAATCGACTAAATACTGTTAGCTTTCGGCCCATGAGGGGGGGAGTATACAGACAAATTCGTAGAAGCACGACCAGGCAGCGTCCTAGATTCTTTCTTTCTGGCCAAACTTTGCACTCGAGATGCAAGAGTCCTAATGACGAGGAAGTGATCCTAACCAATGTGAGGTGTAAAGGAATGATGAGAACACAGCTCAGTGACTGTGTGCCGGCAATATGAGGAATTGAAAGATGGTGCAAAGGGCATTACCTTTAGAACTCGTGGTTGCCGCCTGTACATTAGTAGTCCAGAAATACGCGCAAACAAGGAGAAGGGAGAGCAAGGAACGCATTTTGCCGTTAGTATTACTTCACCTCAACTGAAGAAGTTATTTGTTTTTTGATGTACAGTCGTTGAAAAAAAAAGTATGTTGTTTAAAATTTGGTGTGACGAAGATAATGATGTGATGCAGATGATGATGTGAGAAGATGTGAAAAAGTTGATCGATAAAAAGTGTCTTTCGATAGTGACAGTGTCGATGAAGAGAGAAGAAAGAGACAGGTTTTCGGGGGAAGTAGACTATGTGTAGGGACGAGGAAATGAGAAAACATTCCTCGCCTCGAAGGCTGGTTCCTAACAACATTCTCGAGCTCAGCGCCTGTGAGATCTTCATTCTTCAACTGAGTAGATGGTAGGAAAACCAAGCTATAATTGGCTGGCGGAATTCTAAAACTTTCGGAAAGGGAGAATGGGGCCTGCAATTCCAGGCCGAAGAATGCGTATGACTGTCTAGCAAGGGAGCAGGAAACCCATCAAATGAATCGGCTTTTATTGCATTCTTCATTAAGGAATAAGGAATTAGTAATTCCTTGCATCTGAATTGCCAGGAATCAAGTACGAGTCTCGAAGGTTCGGGCATCTAGAATCACAAGCGATTGCAGTTGAGGTTAATAAGTGGCGTCTGTCCAGGAATTCAGTAATCCTAATTAGGTAATGTCTCCCCCGGCTGGTGAATTGTTAATCCGTTTTGTCTGTCCACCTCGACTTCAGATTGCAATCAAGGTAAACGCAATACCAAAGATCGTCTCGGGAAGGTATCTACTAGAGAACATCACGACATTAAAAATGTGGTACTATCATGGAATAAAAGTTACACTCCGTGATCTTCAAAGTTTTTTAAGTTTTTGTATTTTTTGAAAGTGTTCAATCTTGTAGATGCTAAATATATTTGAATGTAAATAACATAGCGTTGACAGCCCTGTCTAATTATCTAAAACACTTAGCTTCCAGTGGACTTGGTGTGTGACAATTATCTTTTATTAAGTGTAAAATTTCAATGCAGCTAACAAAAGTTTCTTAAGAACATAGGCGTAGCAGTGGACGGAAAAGACTTCCATGTACCTTTAAAAGTCGCTATATATGTTTTATAATAGAATACTTGCTGCCTCGTAGTGCCACGCGAGGCTTCGTCTAAGGATTGTAAAAGGGGGGGTTGGTCACATGACTTATGGTTCTCTTTCCATGAACAGGACATTTCTCTTTGTGGTGGCTTTCGAACAATAGTATCTAGCTCTGTTACTAAACAAAGTTTCTTGTAATAGCTTCTGAACAATGTTACTCTTCCTTTGTCGTTCTTCAATGAGATCCACTTCTCGAGTCATCTCAAAGCCTCCCACGAAAATTATGAAAACAATTCACAAAAGGCGTTGTAGAAGAACAATAACGTCAATACAAACAACCAATCACTCATTCTACAAATAAAAGATATTAACATATCCCATAACTTGAAATGTCGAATAAACTTCGACGGTATTCACATAAACCATCCCACACGTTAACAGCACCATAAGCCTTCCGTAAACTTCATCACCATGAAGTGGATACATCTGACCCCCCTCTTCGCAGCAAGCTGTATCTTAGCTGCACGCCCAACTCCTACCATCCTACCAGGAGTAAACCGTGGACCAAGTGACCCTGCGCCGCTGACCATCTCCCAACCACCTTCCGTGACCAACGCTGCTGCACTGCAGCGGCGGAAAGGCCCAACAATCACAATCACAGAGATAACCACGAGCTTATTAACAAGCACGCAGACGATATTCATCACAGAGCACGACATCAGCTGGAACAACGTCACCGTCACCACAGAAATCTTCCACACCCTGACCGACACAGTCACAGCCTTCGTCCCGGGACCAACAATCACAAACACAGAGACGGACATCGTCACAACCAGCGTTACGGCGTCCGAGACCAGCACCACGGTGCGCGTGAGTCTGGTCACGGAAAGGATCACAAACACCGCCACAGCCACCGCGACCCCGGTTCCGAAGCCAGAGACGCTGGTCCAGGAACCGTGGTTCCATGTCGGTCTTTCTGTCTTCTTGACGCTGCTTGCTGCCACGTGGCCGCTTATGCTGCTGGGGATGTGGATGCAGAGGCAGCGGAGCAGGAAGATTCGGAATCAGCAGCATCAGATCAATCCGGAGGCTGACATGGCGCTGGAGGATATGAAAGCATTGCCGACTGGAGGGTTTGTATGAGAAAGGGTGGGGGAAAGGAAGGAAAGGGGAGAAGTTGGGAAATAATGGAATGATTTTACTCGACGCAGCATATCTATAATGACAGAAAGCAGATTCAATGTACAAGTGATTCCATAACGTGAGAGGATAATAGATTAAAAAGCTGGGATTCAAGCTAAACATGCCACTTGGTTAGTTCTTGACTAAACTTGGAAAGTGAAACTACAAGGAAATGAACAAACATCCAATGGATTTGTTTTTACTGGAACTCCACATCAAGGAACAATCACTACCATAACTCTCGGGGGAAAAGAGCTTTGATTTCTTTGCTAACGCGAGGCCCTGTTTCCCGAAATCAGATATTCATCATTCAGTTCCAATCATCATCTCTGCCAGCAACCAGCAACCTCAACAACTCCAATCCAGCCAATCCAGCCAGCCTCTCTCCGATGCACCACACCCTCCATCCCTTCCCTTCACTCCCCCATCAACCCCAGCGAACCACCCCCCCATGAACATTATACATCCTTCCCGACCCGTCCTCCGCAAGCGTCAGCACGCAGCAAGTGCCAAAGCCCTAAAACCCGTCAGTCAGTCACGCAGTACACCTAACAAAGAAATCCAACTCACGCCACCACACTCATTTCTGCAGGGATTGTGACAGGTGCCGCAGTTGCCCGTGCAGCAGTAGTTCTCGGTAAAGGCCTGGCGCTCAACAACCTCGGCAGCAGCAGCGGGGATTGGCTCTGCGGCTGCGGCAGCGAAGGTGGAGAGGGAGGTTGTTCCGGCCATGGCTACGAGGAGGAGGTTGAGGAGTTGCATGTTGATGGATGTTGTTTGTGCTTTTGGAATTGCTTGAAGTTGGCTTGTTGGTGTTGGCAAAGAGGGGAAGTTGGTGACTTTCGATTTGTGAGAGAAGGGAAGAATGGGGGAGAGAGAGCTACTACTTATAGTTCTCTTGAAAACTTGACAGTGACGTAAATGACAGAATGGCATATTGAATAGCATATTGAATAGTCCTCAACGTAGGCCCAAATCGAAATCGAAAAGTGTGAATTGCAAGCCATGCTATCATGTAACATAGAACAGTGAATAACACTTAATGTGAATCCAAATCAAAACTGCAAGCTATATAAAAACTATTCAATAGCTCTTTACCAAAGGTAATTGCATAATAGTCGTCCAGCCAGGATATATTATCATACTGCCTAATCGAAATAAACATCCTCGTATCTTTGTCCCAAATCCGCTTGACTTCTTTGCAATTTCCGATACACGTTATAGAAGTATGCTTCTCTATAAGCATCGAAATTAACGAGTGCTGCTTGCCCAGGAAGTCACGGAGAATTGCCTCGAGGTAGCTGACTTCTGGCAAAAGTCTCATACATCTATCTCTCTATTCCTTTCTCCCTATTCATTTCTCCCTATTCATTTCTCCCTATTCATTCCCCCGCTCCACCCATCCCCTCACCCCATAATCAAAAGTGCATACCTAATCTTAAAGTCAAAGCCCCTGAAAAGTGAATCAAAACACAGTCACCGGTACAGCAGATAGTCGTATGCTGGATTCCAGAACCTTGCACCTCCCCCCTTCCTCCCACCCCCCTTTTAAGGTAAACATGAATCGCTAGGTAAGCGGCACTTTTCATCATTAACAGCGCCCTGGCCTGGTTCCCTAAACCAAAAGATCTCCGTGTCTAATACCCTCTACGCTCAAACTCTATACGAAATCGATAATAGAATGGAATAAAAAGAGTAAGGAGGTGCAGCGGCGTCGCTTGACGAGAGATTGTATTTGAGATACGAGGAGAGATGGGAACGGGAAATAGATATGGATCATTCATTTCCATTGACACATTACCAGCAAACAAGCTGACTACCTATATACACCAACAGCCAAATACCATTATATCCCAAGTTTCCCATCTACTTGAACGCCAGACCCATCCATCTATATATACCCCCTCCTTTAATCCCATCATCTACTCATATTGAACTCATAACAACAAGAAACCCACCACAACACACATAAGCAACGCCCACGAACTCTGCACTATTCTCCCCGCACCGCTCCCACCGGGTTGATTCCCCGTAGCCTTCCCGCCAAGATACCAGCTCCCGATATCCGTCAACTCGCCCTTGTTGTTCAGCATGGCGACATTTGGGCCCACATTACTGATATCGCTTCTAAAACTCCCGAAATAGCTGTAGCGCTCGACGTAATCGAGGCGGTCGTAGTATTGGGCGGACGTGTTGTAGAAGTCTTGGGTTTCGGGGAGCGTGGCGTTGTTGAGGGCATATTCGGTTATCCAGATTGAGGTATTGGGGTATCTGCCGTATCCATTTATCAGCTTCTGCGTTCGATTGAAGTTAAGGAAGAAACACAGAAGGGTGAAAGAAGAAGAAAAAAAAGAGAACTCACGTCCCAACAACCTCCCCAATATGGCTCGCCAACCCGGCAAAATTCCCATACCAATGAACGGGAATGAAATCTGCTGTGCAATTCGTCCCTTTGCTCTGGCATGCCTCAAAAAAGCTCTTCAACCACGTAAACCCACCCGGGCCACCCGTCACAGCAGGCGCCCCAGCCTTGACTCCCTTTGCGCGCAGCGGCTCAACCTGCGCGATCCAATTCGTCGCCGCGTCGTCAGGACTCACAGAGCTGCCTCCGGTCGAGGATCCGCCGTCCGGCTCATTGTACGTCATGACATGGCTTATATTCCTCCCGTTGCCGATCAGCGTTTCGATTTCCGACTGGAAGGTTGACGAGGGCGAGAAGAGCATGGGGACGTATTCGAAGGCCGATTGGGTGCGGTTTTGATATGCTACGGAAGGGGTGGTGCCATAGTTGTAGTACCAGGTTAGATCACTGGTTCCTTGGACAAAGATCTGGCTGTCGGTGGGGTGTTTGCCGTTGGGGACGTAGACGAGACCGCGTTTACTCGAGGTGGTTTGGGCGGTTGTGAGGGAGGCTGCTGCGAGCAGTAGAGTGCTAGTTTTGAGATGCATTTCTGCTGTTGGAGAAGGATGTACTGGAGAAGAGGAGGATGTTCTGCTGAGGATTTGAGCAGAGGCTCGGCGGTGGAAATCGGGAGGCTGTAAGGTTTAATACGAGCTGAGATCTATACCTATGCACAAGCTGAATTGGGTTCTCGTTCTCGTCCTCGTCCTCGTATAAGCTGATAAGGAACGATTGTAAAGAATATAATGTATCTACGAGGAAATACCTAAACAACGAATGTGAGGCAGAATTGAAGCAGCAGACAAGAAGAGAAAGACTATTAGAGGAGAGAACAGAAGAGAAGAGGAAAAGAAGGAAAGGAAGTAGAACTGAGATTGAAAAGCCGTTGCCAACTTTTGGTGTTGTTTGTTGGCTTTCTAGCCGTGCGCTGCCGAGCGAGCATGGGCAATGGGAATGGGAATGGGATGGGCCCCCACCCCCACGTCTTTCCGCCGTTTTAACTTTTAGGCTTTGAAATCGTTCCAAATCAGGGATAATCCCCTGTAGAGCCCCGCTAAACGAACCCTAAATGCCCCTAAACGATCAGCAAATGCGCCATTTCAGTCCTGGTGGTCCCTGGAGCGCTAACAAAAAGCGATAAGGCGGGGCCCAGACCAACATTTTCATGTCGAGTCCGTATCGTATCCGTATACTCAAATAACTTCTTGCAGGTTTAAACGTATGGTCAATTCTTCACGTACCAGTAATGTATGATATATATCATAGATATAAGTACTCTGCAAATGCTGGGAAGCATTGCATCTTCCCGTTTGAACGAGCTTTGGCGGATGGTGGAATTGTGAAATCAATTGGCTTCAAGAACTACTCTAATCGGCGGTCCACCCTCAAGCCCCAGTAGCGGGAGAAAATAAACTATCGACGCCTCGAGTCCAGAGGCCGGCATCCTCGTCACCTGCTCCGAGAGATATTTCGAAAGAATTGAATTGAAGTACGAGCAAACCTTCAATGGCTGTCTAGTGACGAACAATTAGACAAGGCATTATCAAAAGGATCTTCTTTTTTTACAACATTGGGGTATGGTGTCTGCCTGCTACACGTGACTCACAGATGTAAGATATCTTCTCTCTTCCCCTTCTTCCATTTCCAGGCCCAATACCGGTACATGAGTTTCGGACATATATTCCAAATGTTCGTTGTATCGCGTCCCAACGTATACCCCTTATTTGCATCTCTCCCCCAAGACATCAGACGCCACATCTGGCTCACGACCCTAGGACTAGAGCCTCGCACCGTCGAAGTTATGCTCCGCCTCTGGGACACGAACGAACGCAAAATAATCCACCACCTCCCCCAGAATCGGCAAGGACCGGGTACGATCTACGAGCCGGCTTCCGTGGAGAAGGTAAAGGGATACGTGGCTCCGTTTCCTGTAGCCTTTGCCGTGTGCAGAGAATCCCGGTCCACGGTTCGCCATCTCTACCATACCTTTGATGGTCACGCATTCTATACCACCAAAGGAACGCTCATCAATCCTAGAGTTGACATTGTGTATTGCCACGCTATACTCTACACGCGCAACTTCTATTCGCCCGGAATGTACCCCTCGTTCTACTACCCGGACCGCGATTTGCTCTCCCGACTCGCCCTCAACGACACCTCCATCACAACCATCACCAACCTAGCCATGCCCATCAGCGCCTTCAGACTCAAACGCACGATCCCGGAATGGAAACCGGAAAACGTAGTGCAGACCCTGCGACGCTACGCTTCGCTGAGGGTCTTGATCCTGACAGAGGACCAGTATGTAGAATACGCTCCCACCCGAGAGCGACAGTTTCCGGATCCCCGAGAACAGCAATGGGAGCCGCGATTTGAAGAGCCGCTGAAGTGGCAGCCGAGTGATAGTGCCAAGAGTGCGATTATGACGAATGGGTTCCTGCATGCTAATGTGATTATGGGTTTACTGAAGAGGGCTGAGGATATAGCAGAGGATGGGTGGAAGGCACCGGAGGTGAAGTATGTGACGGTTCGGAGGCAGCTGTTTAAGAACCAAGCAAGGGACTTGGCTAACAGGCTCTGATTGCTTTCTGAGACGTGGCATTGTCTGTCAATTCTTAATTATTCAGCGTGTCTGCTCTCACAAATAGTGATGCCTTTATCCCCCATCCAGTATCCGAACCCACAGCACAAAGACACCCCAAAACCAGCAAATGCAACCGATTCCCGAACCAAGCAACCCAGTTTCGCCAGTTTCTTCAAGCCAACAAGCCATATACATCACAGCACCTGCTGCATCTTAACCCAACTCTCAATCTTCCTCTTCGCCTCCTCATCAACCA